>JASGCC010001587.1:0-34745 GCA_030067915.1 Hydractinia echinata | reverse complement strand
TACTTTGTATACTTCGACTATACGGGATTTACGGGAAATCGCGGGTTTTCGGTTGCCGGCGATTAAACTGCTTTCATTCGGCGCTCATCAAAAATGAAAATATTTTTGAAAACTACAAGTCTCATGGGTTTTAGTGGTGAAAATAATTTTAAAAATCGTTCGGGAAATGAGTTTACTCCCTGCTTACTTTCTTTGTATACATTCACTATACGGGCGAGCGGGATTTACGGGAAATCGCGGGTTTTCGGTTGCCGAGATTAAACTGTTTCATTCGGCGTCTCATCAAAAATGAAAATATTTTGAAACTACAAGTCTCATGGGTTTTAGTGGTGAAAAAATAATTTTAAAAATCGTTCGGGAAATGAGTTTACTCCCTGTACTTTCTTTGTATACATTCCACTATACGGGACGACGGGATTTACGGGAAATCGCGGGTTTTCGGTTGCCGGCGAATTAAACTGCTTTCATTCGGCGTCTCATCAAAAATGAAAATATTTTTGAAAAACTACAAGTCTCATGGGTTTTAGTGGTGAAAAAATAATTTTAAAAATCGTTCGGGAAATGAGTTTACCCTGCTTACTTTCTTTGTATACATTCGACTATACGCCGGATTTACGGAAATCGCGGGTTTTCGGTTGCCGGCGATTAAACTGCTTTCATTCGGCGTCTCATCAAAAATGAAAAATATTTTTGAAAACTACAAGTCTCATGGGTTTTAGTGGTGAAAAAATAATTTAAAAATCGTTCGGGAAATGAGTTTACTCCCTGCTTACTTTCTTTGTATACATTCGACTATACGGGATTTACGGGAAATCGCGGTTTCGGTTGCCGGCGATTAAACTGCTTTCATTCGGCGTCTCATCAAAAATGAAAATATTTTTGAAAACTACAAGTCTCATGGTTTTAGTGGTGAAAAAAATAATTTTAAAAATCGTTCGGGAAATGAGTTTACTCCCTGCTTACTTTCTTTGTATACATTCGACTATACGGGAGACCGGATTTACGGGAAATCGCGGGTTTTCGGTTGCCGGCGATTAAACTGCTTTCATTCGGCGTCTCATCAAAAATGAAAATATTTTTGAAAACTACAAGTCTCATGGGTTTTAGTGAAAAAATAATTTTAAAAATCGTTCGGGAAATGAGTTTACTCCCTGCTTACTTTCTTTGTATACATTCGACTATACGGGATTTACGGGAAATCGCGGTTTTCGGTTGCCGGCGATTAAACTGCTTTCATTCGGCGTCTCATCAAAAATGAAAATATTTTTGAAAACTACAAGTCTCATGGGTTTTAGTGGTGAAAAAATAATTTTAAAAATCGTTCGGGAAATGAGTTTACCCCTGCTTACTTTCTTTGTATACATTCGACTATACGGGATTTACGTGAAATCGCGGATTTTCGGTTGCCCGCGATTAAACTGCTTTCATTCGGCGTCTCATCAAAAATGAAAAATTTTTTGAAAACTACAAGTCTCATGGGTTTTAGTGGTGAAAAAATAATTTTAAAAATCGTTCGGGAAATGAGTTTACTCCCTGCACTTTCTTTGTATACATTCGACTATAACGGGATTTACGGGAAATCGCGGGTTTTCGGTTGCCGGCGATTAAACTGCTTTCATTCGGCGTCTCATCAAAAATGAAAATATTTTTGAAAACTACAAGTCTCATGGGTTTTAGTGGTGAAAAAATTTTTAAAAATCGTTCGGGAAATGAGTTTACTCCTGTTACTTTCTTTGTATACATTCGACTATACGAGGGATTTACGGAGAATCGCGGGTTTTCGGTTGCCGGCGATTAAACTGCTTTCATTCGGCGTCTCATCAAAAATGAAAATATTTTTTGAAAACTACAAGTCTCATGGGTTTTAGTGGTGAAAAAATAATTTTTAAAAATCGTTCGGGAAATGAGTTTACTCCCTGCTTACTTTTCTGTATACATTCGACTATACGGGATTTACGGGAAATCGCGGGTTTTCGGTTGCCGGCGATTAAACTGCTTTCATTCGGCGTCTCATCAAAAATGAAAATATTTTTGAAAACTACATGTCTCATGGGTTATAGTGGTGAAAAAATAATTTTAAAAATCGTTCGGAAATGAGTTTACTCCCTGCTTACTTTCTTTGTATACATTCGACTATACGGGGATTTACGGAAATCGCGGGTTTTCGGTTGCCGGCGATTAAAACTGCTTTCATTCGGCGTCTCATCAAAATGAAAATATTGAAAACTACAAGTCTCAGGGTTTTAGTGGTGAAAAAATAATTTTAAAAATCGTTCGGGAAATGAGTTTACTCCCTGTACTTTCTTGTATACATTCGACTATACGAGGGATTTACGGAAATCGCGGGTTTTCGGTTGCCGCGATTAAACTGCTTTCATCGGCGTCTCATCAAAAATGAAAATATTTTTGAAAACTACAAGTCTCATGGGTTTTAGTGGTGAAAATAATTTTAAAAATCGTTCGGGAAATGAGTTTACTCCCTGCTTACTTTCTTTGTATACATTCGACTATACGGGATTTACGGGAAATCGCGGTTTTCGGTTGCCGGCGATTAAACTGCTTTCATTCGGCGTCTCAAAAATGAAAACATTTTTGAAAACTACAAGTCTCATGGGTTTTAGTGGTGAAAAAATAATTTTAAAAATCGTTCGGGAAATGAGTTTACTCCTGCTTACTTTCTTTGTATACATTCGACTATACGGGATTTACGGGAAATCGCGGGTTTTCGGTTGCCGGCGATTAAACTGCTTTCATTCGGCGTCTCATCAAAAATGAAAATATTTTTGAAAACTACAAGTCTCATGGGTTTTAGTGGTGAAAAAATAATTTTTAAAAATCGTTCGGGAAATGAGTTTACTCCCTGTACTTTCTTTGTATACATTCGACTATCGACGGGATTTACGGGAAATCGCGGGTTTTCGGTTGCCGGCGATTAAACTGTTTCATTCGGCGTCTCATCAAAATGAAAATATTTTTGAAAATCAAGTCTCATGGGTTTTAGTGGTGAAAAAATAATTTTAAAAATCGTTCGGAAATGAGTTTACTCCCTGCTTACTTTCTTTGTATACATTCGACTATACGGGATTTACGGGAAATCGCGGGTTTTCGGTTGCCGGCGATTAAACTGCTTTCATTCGGCGTCTCATCAAAAATGAAAATATTTTTGAAAACTACAAGTCTCATGGTTTTAGTGGTGAAAAAATAATTTAAAAATCGTTCGGGAAATGAGTTTACTCCCTGCTACTTTCTTTGTATACATTCGACTATACGGATTTACGGGAAATCGCGGGTTTTCGGTTGCCGGCGATTAAACTGCTTTCATTCGGCGTCTCATCAAAAATGAAAATATTTTTGAAAACTACAAGTCTCATGGGTTTTAGTGGTGAAAAAATAATTTTAAAAATCGTTCGGGAAATGAGTTTACTCCCTGCTTACTTTCTTTGTATACATTCGACTATACGAGTCGGATTTACGGGAAATCGCGGGTTTTCGGTTGCCGGCGATTAAACTGCTTTCATTCGGCGTCTCATCAAAAATGAAAATATTTTTGAAAACTACAAGTCTCATGGGTTTTAGTGGTGAAAAATAATTTTAAAAATCGTTCGGGAAATGAGTTTACTCCCTGCTTACTTCGTTTGTATACATTCGACTATACGGGATTTACGGGAAATCGCGGGTTTTCGGTTGCCGGCGATTAAACTGCTTTCATTCGGCGTCTCATCAAAAATGAAAATATTTTTGAAAACTACAAGTCTCATGGGTTTTAGTGGTGAAAAAATAATTTTAAAAATCGTTCGGGAAATGAGTTTACTCCCTGCTTACTTTCTTTGTATACATTCGACTATACGGGATTTACGGGAAATCGCGGGTTTTTCGGTTGCCGGCGATTAAACTGCTTTCATTCGGCGTCTCATCAAAAATGAAAACATTTTTGAAAACTACAAGTCTCATGGGTTTTAGTGGTGAAAAAATTTTTAAAATCGTTCGGGAAATGAGTTTACTCCCTGCTTACTTTCTTTGTATACATTCGACTATACGGGATTTACGGGAAATCGCGGGTTTTCGGTTGCCGGCGATTAAACTGCTTTCATTCGGCGTCTCATCAAAAATGAAAAATTTTTTGAAAACTACAAGTCTCATGGGTTTTAGTGGTGAAAAAATAATTTTTAAAAATCGTTCGGGAAATGAGTTTACCCTGCTTACTTTCTTTGTATACATTCGACACGGGATTTACGGGAAATCGCGGGTTTTTCGGTTGCCGGCGATTAAACTGCTTTCATTCGGCGTCTCATCAAAAATGAAAATATTTTTGAAAACTACAAGTCTCATGGGTTTTAGTGGTGAAAAAATAATTTTAAAAATCGTTCGGGAAATGAGTTTACTCCCTGGTTACTTTCTTTGTATACATTCCACTATACGGGCCGAGCCCGGGATTTACGGGAAATCGCGGGTTTTTTCGGTTGCCGGCGATTAAACTGCTTTCATTCGGCGTCTCATCAAAAATGAAAATTTTTGAAAACTACAAGTCTCATGGGTTTTAGTGGTGAAAAAATAATTTTAAAAAATCGTTCGGGAAATGAGTTTACTCCCTGCTTACTTTCTTTGTATACATTCGACTATACGGCCGAGCCGGATTTACGGGAAATCGCGGGTTTTCGGTTGCCGGCGATTAAACTGTTTCATTCGGCGTCTCATCAAAAATGAAAATTTTTGAAAAACTACAAGTCTCATGGGTTTTAGTGGTGAAAAAATAATTTTAAAAATCGTTCGGGAAATGAGTTTACTCCCTGCTACTTTCTTTGTATACATTCGACTACGGGATTTACGGGAAATCGCGGGTTTTCGGTTGCCGGCGAAAACTGCTTTCATTCGGCGTCTCATCAAAAATGAAAATATTTTTGAAAACTACAAGTCTCATGGGTTTTAGTGGTGAAAAAATAATTTTAAAAATCGTTCGGGAAATGAGTTTACTCCCTGCTTACTTTCTTTGTATACATTCGACTATACGGGATTTACGGGAAATCGCGGGTTTTCGGTTGCCGGCGATTAAACTGCTTTCATTCGGCGTCTCATCAAAAATGAAAATATTTTTGAAAAACTACAAGTCTCATGGGTTTTAGTGGTGAAAAAATAATTTTAAAAATCGTTCGGGAAATGAGTTTACTCCCTGCTTACTTTTTGTATACATTCGACTATACCGAGGATTTACGGGAAATCGCGGGTTTTCGGTTGCCGGCGATTAAACTGCTTTCATTCGGCGTCTCATCAAAAATGAAAATATTTTTGAAAACTACAAGTCTCATGGGTTTTAGTGGTGAAAAAATAATTTTAAAAATCGTTCGGGAAATGAGTTTACTCCTGCTTACTTTCTTTGTATACATTCGACTATACGGGAATTTACGGGAAATCGCGGGTTTTCGGTTGCCGGCGATTAAACTGCTTTCATTCGGCGTCTCATCAAAAATGAAAATATTTTTGAAAACTACAAGTCTCATGGGTTTAGTGGTGAAAAAATAATTTTAAAAATCGTTCGGGAAATGAGTTTACTCCCTGCTTACTTTCTTTGTATACATTCGACTATACGGGATTTACGGGAAATCGCGGGTTTTCGGTTGCCGGCGATTAAACTGCTTTCATTCGGCGTCTCATCAAAAATGAAAACATTTTGAAAACTACAAGTCTCATGGGTTTTAGTGGTGAAAAAATAATTTTAAAAATCGTTCGGGAAATGAGTTTACTCCTGCTTACTTTCTTTGTATACATTCGACTATACGGGATTTACGGGAAATCGCGGGTTTTCGGTTGCCGGCGATTAAACTGCTTTCATTCGGCGTCTCATCAAAAATGAAAATATTTTGAAAACTACAAGTCTCATGGGTTTTAGTTTGGTGAAAAATAATTTTAAAAATCGTTCGGGAAATGAGTTTACTCCCTGCTTACTTTCTTTGTATACATTCGACTATACGGCCGAGGATTTACGGGAAATCGCGGGTTTTCGGTTGCCGGCGATTAAACTGCTTTCATTCGGCGTCTCATCAAAAATGAAAATATTTTTGAAAACTACAAGTCTCATGGGTTTTAGTGGTGAAAAAATAATTTTAAAAATCGTTCGGGAAATGAGTTTACTCCCTGCTTACTTTCTTTGTATACATTCGACTATACGGATTTACGGGAAATCGCGGGTTTTCGGTTGCCGGCGATTAAACTGCTTTCATTCGGCGTCTCATCAAAAATGAAAATATTTTTGAAAACTACAAGTCTCATGGGTTTTAGTGGTGAAAAAATAATTTTTAAAAATCGTTCGGAAATGAGTTTACTCCCTGCTTACTTTCTTTGTATACATTCGACTATACGGGATTTACGGAAATCGCGGGTTTTCGGTTGCCGGCGATTAAACTGCTTTCATTCGGCGTCTCATCAAAAATGAAAATATTTTTAAAACTACAAGTCTCATGGGTTTTAGTGGTGAAAAAATAATTTTAAAAATCGTTCGGGAAATGAGTTTACTCCCTGCTTACTTTCTTTGTATACATTCGACTATACGGCGATCCGATTTACGGGAAATCGCGGGTTTTCGGTTGCCGGCGATTAAACTGCTTTCATTCGGCGTCTCATCAAAAATGAAAATATTTTGAAAACTACAAGTCTCATGGGTTTTAGTGGTGAAAAAATAATTTTAAAAATCGTTCGGGAAATGAGTTTACTCCCTGCTTACTTTCTTTGTATACATTCGACTATACGGGAATTTACGGAAATCGCGGTTTTCGGTTGCCGGCGATTAAACTGCTTTCATTCGGCGTCTCATCAAAAATGAAAATATTTTGAAACTACAAGTCTCATGGGTTTTAGTGGTGAAAAAATAATTTTAAAAATCGTTCGGGAAATGAGTTTTACTCCCTGCTTACTTTCTTTGTATACATTCGACTATACGGGATTTACGGGAAATCGCGGGTTTTCGGTTGCCGGCGATTAAACTGCTTTCATTCGGCGTCTCATCAAAAAATGAAAATATTTTTGAAAACTACAAGTCTCATGGGTTTTAGTGGTGAAAAATAATTTTAAAAATCGTTCGGGAAATGAGTTTACTCCCTGCTTACTTTCTTTGTATACATTCACTATACCGACCGGGATTTACGGGAAATCGCGGGTTTTCGGTTCCGGAGATTAAACTGGTTTTTCGGCGTCTCATCAAAAATGAAAATTTTTTGAAAACTACAAGTCTCATGGGTTTAGTGGTGAAAAAATAATTTTAAAAATCGTTCGGGAAATGAGTTTACTCCCTGCTTACTTTCTTTGTATACATTCGACTATACGGCCGAGCCCGGGATTTACGGGAAATCGCGGGTTTTCGGTTGCCGGGATTAAACTGTTTCATTCGGCGTCTCATCAAAAATGAAATATTTTGAAAACACAAGTCTCATGGTTTTAGTGGTGAAAAAAATAATTTAAAAATCGTTCGGGAAATGAGTTTACTCCCTGCTTACTTTCTTTGTATAATCGGGCCGATACGGGATTTACGGGAAATCGCGGGTTTTCGGTTGCCGGCGATTAAACTGCTTTCATTCGGCGTCTCATCAAAAATGAAAATATTTTTGAAAACTACAAGTCTCATGGGTTTTAGTGGTGAAAAAATAATTTAAAAACGTTCGGGAAATGAGTTTACTCCCTGTACTTTCTTTGTATACATTCGACTAACGGGATTTACGGGAAATCGCGGGTTTTCGGTTGCCGGCGATTAAACTGCTTTCATTCGGCGTCTCATCAAAAATGAAAATATTTTTGAAAACTACAAGTCTCATGGGTTTTAGTGGTGAAAAAATAATTTTAAAAATCGTTCGGGAAATGTTTACTCCCTGCTTACTTTCTTTGTATACATTCGACTATACGGCGAGCCGGATTTACGGGAAATCGCGGGTTTTCGGTTGCCGGCGATTAAACTGTTTCATTCGGCGTCTCATCAAAAATGAAAATATTTTTGAAAACTACAAGTCTCATGGGTTTTAGTGGTGAAAAAAATAATTTTAAAAATCGTTCGGGAAATGAGTTTACTCCCTGCTTACTTTCTTTGTATACATTCGACTATACGGGCCGAGCCGGGATTTACGGGAAATCGCGGGTTTTCGGTTGCCGGCGATTAAACTGCTTTCATTCGGCGTCTCATCAAAAATGAAAATATTTTTGAAAACTACAAGTCTCATGGGTTTTAGTGGTGAAAAAATAATTTTAAAAATCGTTCGGGAAATGAGTTTACTCCCTGCTTACTTTCTTTGTATACATTCGACTATACGGGATTTACGGGAAATCGCGGGTTTTCGGTTGCCGGCGATTAAACTGCTTTCATTCGGCGTCTCATCAAAAATGAAAATATTTTTGAAAACTACAAGTCTCATGGGTTTTAGTGGTGAAAAAATAATTTTAAAAATCGTTCGGGAAATGAGTTTACTCCCTGCTTACTTTCTTTGTATACATTCGACTATACGGGATTTACGGGAAATCGCGGGTTTTCGGTTGCCGGCGATTAAACTGCTTTCATTCGGCGTCTCATCAAAAATGAAAATATTTTTGAAAACTACAAGTCTCATGGGTTTTAGTGGTGAAAAAATAATTTTAAAAATCGTTCGGGAAATGAGTTTACTCCCTGCTTACTTTCTTTGTATACATTCGACTATACGGGATTTACGGGAAATCGCGGGTTTTCGGTTGCCGGCGATTAAACTGCTTTCATTCGGCGTCTCATCAAAAATGAAAATATTTTTGAAAACTACAAGTCTCATGGGTTTTAGTGGTGAAAAAATAATTTTAAAAATCGTTCGGGAAATGAGTTTACTCCCTGCTTACTTTCTTTGTATACATTCGACTATACGGGATTTACGGGAAATCGCGGGTTTTCGGTTGCCGGCGATTAAACTGCTTTCATTCGGCGTCTCATCAAAAATGAAAATATTTTTGAAAACTACAAGTCTCATGGGTTTTAGTGGTGAAAAAATAATTTTAAAAATCGTTCGGGAAATGAGTTTACTCCCTGCTTACTTTCTTTGTATACATTCGACTATACGGGATTTACGGGAAATCGCGGGTTTTCGGTTGCCGGCGATTAAACTGCTTTCATTCGGCGTCTCATCAAAAATGAAAATATTTTTGAAAACTACAAGTCTCATGGGTTTTAGTGGTGAAAAAATAATTTTAAAAATCGTTCGGGAAATGAGTTTACTCCCTGCTTACTTTCTTTGTATACATTCGACTATACGGGATTTACGGGAAATCGCGGGTTTTCGGTTGCCGGCGATTAAACTGCTTTCATTCGGCGTCTCATCAAAAATGAAAATATTTTTGAAAACTACAAGTCTCATGGGTTTTAGTGGTGAAAAAATAATTTTAAAAATCGTTCGGGAAATGAGTTTACTCCCTGCTTACTTTCTTTGTATACATTCGACTATACGGGATTTACGGGAAATCGCGGGTTTTCGGTTGCCGGCGATTAAACTGCTTTCATTCGGCGTCTCATCAAAAATGAAAATATTTTTGAAAACTACAAGTCTCATGGGTTTTAGTGGTGAAAAAATAATTTTAAAAATCGTTCGGGAAATGAGTTTACTCCCTGCTTACTTTCTTTGTATACATTCGACTATACGGGATTTACGGGAAATCGCGGGTTTTCGGTTGCCGGCGATTAAACTGCTTTCATTCGGCGTCTCATCAAAAATGAAAATATTTTTGAAAACTACAAGTCTCATGGGTTTTAGTGGTGAAAAAATAATTTTAAAAATCGTTCGGGAAATGAGTTTACTCCCTGCTTACTTTCTTTGTATACATTCGACTATACGGGATTTACGGGAAATCGCGGGTTTTCGGTTGCCGGCGATTAAACTGCTTTCATTCGGCGTCTCATCAAAAATGAAAATATTTTTGAAAACTACAAGTCTCATGGGTTTTAGTGGTGAAAAAATAATTTTAAAAATCGTTCGGGAAATGAGTTTACTCCCTGCTTACTTTCTTTGTATACATTCGACTATACGGGATTTACGGGAAATCGCGGGTTTTCGGTTGCCGGCGATTAAACTGCTTTCATTCGGCGTCTCATCAAAAATGAAAATATTTTTGAAAACTACAAGTCTCATGGGTTTTAGTGGTGAAAAAATAATTTTAAAAATCGTTCGGGAAATGAGTTTACTCCCTGCTTACTTTCTTTGTATACATTCGACTATACGGGATTTACGGGAAATCGCGGGTTTTCGGTTGCCGGCGATTAAACTGCTTTCATTCGGCGTCTCATCAAAAATGAAAATATTTTTGAAAACTACAAGTCTCATGGGTTTTAGTGGTGAAAAAATAATTTTAAAAATCGTTCGGGAAATGAGTTTACTCCCTGCTTACTTTCTTTGTATACATTCGACTATACGGGATTTACGGGAAATCGCGGGTTTTCGGTTGCCGGCGATTAAACTGCTTTCATTCGGCGTCTCATCAAAAATGAAAATATTTTTGAAAACTACAAGTCTCATGGGTTTTAGTGGTGAAAAAATAATTTTAAAAATCGTTCGGGAAATGAGTTTACTCCCTGCTTACTTTCTTTGTATACATTCGACTATACGGGATTTACGGGAAATCGCGGGTTTTCGGTTGCCGGCGATTAAACTGCTTTCATTCGGCGTCTCATCAAAAATGAAAATATTTTTGAAAACTACAAGTCTCATGGGTTTTAGTGGTGAAAAAATAATTTTAAAAATCGTTCGGGAAATGAGTTTACTCCCTGCTTACTTTCTTTGTATACATTCGACTATACGGGATTTACGGGAAATCGCGGGTTTTCGGTTGCCGGCGATTAAACTGCTTTCATTCGGCGTCTCATCAAAAATGAAAATATTTTTGAAAACTACAAGTCTCATGGGTTTTAGTGGTGAAAAAATAATTTTAAAAATCGTTCGGGAAATGAGTTTACTCCCTGCTTACTTTCTTTGTATACATTCGACTATACGGGATTTACGGGAAATCGCGGGTTTTCGGTTGCCGGCGATTAAACTGCTTTCATTCGGCGTCTCATCAAAAATGAAAATATTTTTGAAAACTACAAGTCTCATGGGTTTTAGTGGTGAAAAAATAATTTTAAAAATCGTTCGGGAAATGAGTTTACTCCCTGCTTACTTTCTTTGTATACATTCGACTATACGGGATTTACGGGAAATCGCGGGTTTTCGGTTGCCGGCGATTAAACTGCTTTCATTCGGCGTCTCATCAAAAATGAAAATATTTTTGAAAACTACAAGTCTCATGGGTTTTAGTGGTGAAAAAATAATTTTAAAAATCGTTCGGGAAATGAGTTTACTCCCTGCTTACTTTCTTTGTATACATTCGACTATACGGGATTTACGGGAAATCGCGGGTTTTCGGTTGCCGGCGATTAAACTGCTTTCATTCGGCGTCTCATCAAAAATGAAAATATTTTTGAAAACTACAAGTCTCATGGGTTTTAGTGGTGAAAAAATAATTTTAAAAATCGTTCGGGAAATGAGTTTACTCCCTGCTTACTTTCTTTGTATACATTCGACTATACGGGATTTACGGGAAATCGCGGGTTTTCGGTTGCCGGCGATTAAACTGCTTTCATTCGGCGTCTCATCAAAAATGAAAATATTTTTGAAAACTACAAGTCTCATGGGTTTTAGTGGTGAAAAAATAATTTTAAAAATCGTTCGGGAAATGAGTTTACTCCCTGCTTACTTTCTTTGTATACATTCGACTATACGGGATTTACGGGAAATCGCGGGTTTTCGGTTGCCGGCGATTAAACTGCTTTCATTCGGCGTCTCATCAAAAATGAAAATATTTTTGAAAACTACAAGTCTCATGGGTTTTAGTGGTGAAAAAATAATTTTAAAAATCGTTCGGGAAATGAGTTTACTCCCTGCTTACTTTCTTTGTATACATTCGACTATACGGGATTTACGGGAAATCGCGGGTTTTCGGTTGCCGGCGATTAAACTGCTTTCATTCGGCGTCTCATCAAAAATGAAAATATTTTTGAAAACTACAAGTCTCATGGGTTTTAGTGGTGAAAAAATAATTTTAAAAATCGTTCGGGAAATGAGTTTACTCCCTGCTTACTTTCTTTGTATACATTCGACTATACGGGATTTACGGGAAATCGCGGGTTTTCGGTTGCCGGCGATTAAACTGCTTTCATTCGGCGTCTCATCAAAAATGAAAATATTTTTGAAAACTACAAGTCTCATGGGTTTTAGTGGTGAAAAAATAATTTTAAAAATCGTTCGGGAAATGAGTTTACTCCCTGCTTACTTTCTTTGTATACATTCGACTATACGGGATTTACGGGAAATCGCGGGTTTTCGGTTGCCGGCGATTAAACTGCTTTCATTCGGCGTCTCATCAAAAATGAAAATATTTTTGAAAACTACAAGTCTCATGGGTTTTAGTGGTGAAAAAATAATTTTAAAAATCGTTCGGGAAATGAGTTTACTCCCTGCTTACTTTCTTTGTATACATTCGACTATACGGGATTTACGGGAAATCGCGGGTTTTCGGTTGCCGGCGATTAAACTGCTTTCATTCGGCGTCTCATCAAAAATGAAAATATTTTTGAAAACTACAAGTCTCATGGGTTTTAGTGGTGAAAAAATAATTTTAAAAATCGTTCGGGAAATGAGTTTACTCCCTGCTTACTTTCTTTGTATACATTCGACTATACGGGATTTACGGGAAATCGCGGGTTTTCGGTTGCCGGCGATTAAACTGCTTTCATTCGGCGTCTCATCAAAAATGAAAATATTTTTGAAAACTACAAGTCTCATGGGTTTTAGTGGTGAAAAAATAATTTTAAAAATCGTTCGGGAAATGAGTTTACTCCCTGCTTACTTTCTTTGTATACATTCGACTATACGGGATTTACGGGAAATCGCGGGTTTTCGGTTGCCGGCGATTAAACTGCTTTCATTCGGCGTCTCATCAAAAATGAAAATATTTTTGAAAACTACAAGTCTCATGGGTTTTAGTGGTGAAAAAATAATTTTAAAAATCGTTCGGGAAATGAGTTTACTCCCTGCTTACTTTCTTTGTATACATTCGACTATACGGGATTTACGGGAAATCGCGGGTTTTCGGTTGCCGGCGATTAAACTGCTTTCATTCGGCGTCTCATCAAAAATGAAAATATTTTTGAAAACTACAAGTCTCATGGGTTTTAGTGGTGAAAAAATAATTTTAAAAATCGTTCGGGAAATGAGTTTACTCCCTGCTTACTTTCTTTGTATACATTCGACTATACGGGATTTACGGGAAATCGCGGGTTTTCGGTTGCCGGCGATTAAACTGCTTTCATTCGGCGTCTCATCAAAAATGAAAATATTTTTGAAAACTACAAGTCTCATGGGTTTTAGTGGTGAAAAAATAATTTTAAAAATCGTTCGGGAAATGAGTTTACTCCCTGCTTACTTTCTTTGTATACATTCGACTATACGGGATTTACGGGAAATCGCGGGTTTTCGGTTGCCGGCGATTAAACTGCTTTCATTCGGCGTCTCATCAAAAATGAAAATATTTTTGAAAACTACAAGTCTCATGGGTTTTAGTGGTGAAAAAATAATTTTAAAAATCGTTCGGGAAATGAGTTTACTCCCTGCTTACTTTCTTTGTATACATTCGACTATACGGGATTTACGGGAAATCGCGGGTTTTCGGTTGCCGGCGATTAAACTGCTTTCATTCGGCGTCTCATCAAAAATGAAAATATTTTTGAAAACTACAAGTCTCATGGGTTTTAGTGGTGAAAAAATAATTTTAAAAATCGTTCGGGAAATGAGTTTACTCCCTGCTTACTTTCTTTGTATACATTCGACTATACGGGATTTACGGGAAATCGCGGGTTTTCGGTTGCCGGCGATTAAACTGCTTTCATTCGGCGTCTCATCAAAAATGAAAATATTTTTGAAAACTACAAGTCTCATGGGTTTTAGTGGTGAAAAAATAATTTTAAAAATCGTTCGGGAAATGAGTTTACTCCCTGCTTACTTTCTTTGTATACATTCGACTATACGGGATTTACGGGAAATCGCGGGTTTTCGGTTGCCGGCGATTAAACTGCTTTCATTCGGCGTCTCATCAAAAATGAAAATATTTTTGAAAACTACAAGTCTCATGGGTTTTAGTGGTGAAAAAATAATTTTAAAAATCGTTCGGGAAATGAGTTTACTCCCTGCTTACTTTCTTTGTATACATTCGACTATACGGGATTTACGGGAAATCGCGGGTTTTCGGTTGCCGGCGATTAAACTGCTTTCATTCGGCGTCTCATCAAAAATGAAAATATTTTTGAAAACTACAAGTCTCATGGGTTTTAGTGGTGAAAAAATAATTTTAAAAATCGTTCGGGAAATGAGTTTACTCCCTGCTTACTTTCTTTGTATACATTCGACTATACGGGATTTACGGGAAATCGCGGGTTTTCGGTTGCCGGCGATTAAACTGCTTTCATTCGGCGTCTCATCAAAAATGAAAATATTTTTGAAAACTACAAGTCTCATGGGTTTTAGTGGTGAAAAAATAATTTTAAAAATCGTTCGGGAAATGAGTTTACTCCCTGCTTACTTTCTTTGTATACATTCGACTATACGGGATTTACGGGAAATCGCGGGTTTTCGGTTGCCGGCGATTAAACTGCTTTCATTCGGCGTCTCATCAAAAATGAAAATATTTTTGAAAACTACAAGTCTCATGGGTTTTAGTGGTGAAAAAATAATTTTAAAAATCGTTCGGGAAATGAGTTTACTCCCTGCTTACTTTCTTTGTATACATTCGACTATACGGGATTTACGGGAAATCGCGGGTTTTCGGTTGCCGGCGATTAAACTGCTTTCATTCGGCGTCTCATCAAAAATGAAAATATTTTTGAAAACTACAAGTCTCATGGGTTTTAGTGGTGAAAAAATAATTTTAAAAATCGTTCGGGAAATGAGTTTACTCCCTGCTTACTTTCTTTGTATACATTCGACTATACGGGATTTACGGGAAATCGCGGGTTTTCGGTTGCCGGCGATTAAACTGCTTTCATTCGGCGTCTCATCAAAAATGAAAATATTTTTGAAAACTACAAGTCTCATGGGTTTTAGTGGTGAAAAAATAATTTTAAAAATCGTTCGGGAAATGAGTTTACTCCCTGCTTACTTTCTTTGTATACATTCGACTATACGGGATTTACGGGAAATCGCGGGTTTTCGGTTGCCGGCGATTAAACTGCTTTCATTCGGCGTCTCATCAAAAATGAAAATATTTTTGAAAACTACAAGTCTCATGGGTTTTAGTGGTGAAAAAATAATTTTAAAAATCGTTCGGGAAATGAGTTTACTCCCTGCTTACTTTCTTTGTATACATTCGACTATACGGGATTTACGGGAAATCGCGGGTTTTCGGTTGCCGGCGATTAAACTGCTTTCATTCGGCGTCTCATCAAAAATGAAAATATTTTTGAAAACTACAAGTCTCATGGGTTTTAGTGGTGAAAAAATAATTTTAAAAATCGTTCGGGAAATGAGTTTACTCCCTGCTTACTTTCTTTGTATACATTCGACTATACGGGATTTACGGGAAATCGCGGGTTTTCGGTTGCCGGCGATTAAACTGCTTTCATTCGGCGTCTCATCAAAAATGAAAATATTTTTGAAAACTACAAGTCTCATGGGTTTTAGTGGTGAAAAAATAATTTTAAAAATCGTTCGGGAAATGAGTTTACTCCCTGCTTACTTTCTTTGTATACATTCGACTATACGGGATTTACGGGAAATCGCGGGTTTTCGGTTGCCGGCGATTAAACTGCTTTCATTCGGCGTCTCATCAAAAATGAAAATATTTTTGAAAACTACAAGTCTCATGGGTTTTAGTGGTGAAAAAATAATTTTAAAAATCGTTCGGGAAATGAGTTTACTCCCTGCTTACTTTCTTTGTATACATTCGACTATACGGGATTTACGGGAAATCGCGGGTTTTCGGTTGCCGGCGATTAAACTGCTTTCATTCGGCGTCTCATCAAAAATGAAAATATTTTTGAAAACTACAAGTCTCATGGGTTTTAGTGGTGAAAAAATAATTTTAAAAATCGTTCGGGAAATGAGTTTACTCCCTGCTTACTTTCTTTGTATACATTCGACTATACGGGATTTACGGGAAATCGCGGGTTTTCGGTTGCCGGCGATTAAACTGCTTTCATTCGGCGTCTCATCAAAAATGAAAATATTTTTGAAAACTACAAGTCTCATGGGTTTTAGTGGTGAAAAAATAATTTTAAAAATCGTTCGGGAAATGAGTTTACTCCCTGCTTACTTTCTTTGTATACATTCGACTATACGGGATTTACGGGAAATCGCGGGTTTTCGGTTGCCGGCGATTAAACTGCTTTCATTCGGCGTCTCATCAAAAATGAAAATATTTTTGAAAACTACAAGTCTCATGGGTTTTAGTGGTGAAAAAATAATTTTAAAAATCGTTCGGGAAATGAGTTTACTCCCTGCTTACTTTCTTTGTATACATTCGACTATACGGGATTTACGGGAAATCGCGGGTTTTCGGTTGCCGGCGATTAAACTGCTTTCATTCGGCGTCTCATCAAAAATGAAAATATTTTTGAAAACTACAAGTCTCATGGGTTTTAGTGGTGAAAAAATAATTTTAAAAATCGTTCGGGAAATGAGTTTACTCCCTGCTTACTTTCTTTGTATACATTCGACTATACGGGATTTACGGGAAATCGCGGGTTTTCGGTTGCCGGCGATTAAACTGCTTTCATTCGGCGTCTCATCAAAAATGAAAATATTTTTGAAAACTACAAGTCTCATGGGTTTTAGTGGTGAAAAAATAATTTTAAAAATCGTTCGGGAAATGAGTTTACTCCCTGCTTACTTTCTTTGTATACATTCGACTATACGGGATTTACGGGAAATCGCGGGTTTTCGGTTGCCGGCGATTAAACTGCTTTCATTCGGCGTCTCATCAAAAATGAAAATATTTTTGAAAACTACAAGTCTCATGGGTTTTAGTGGTGAAAAAATAATTTTAAAAATCGTTCGGGAAATGAGTTTACTCCCTGCTTACTTTCTTTGTATACATTCGACTATACGGGATTTACGGGAAATCGCGGGTTTTCGGTTGCCGGCGATTAAACTGCTTTCATTCGGCGTCTCATCAAAAATGAAAATATTTTTGAAAACTACAAGTCTCATGGGTTTTAGTGGTGAAAAAATAATTTTAAAAATCGTTCGGGAAATGAGTTTACTCCCTGCTTACTTTCTTTGTATACATTCGACTATACGGGATTTACGGGAAATCGCGGGTTTTCGGTTGCCGGCGATTAAACTGCTTTCATTCGGCGTCTCATCAAAAATGAAAATATTTTTGAAAACTACAAGTCTCATGGGTTTTAGTGGTGAAAAAATAATTTTAAAAATCGTTCGGGAAATGAGTTTACTCCCTGCTTACTTTCTTTGTATACATTCGACTATACGGGATTTACGGGAAATCGCGGGTTTTCGGTTGCCGGCGATTAAACTGCTTTCATTCGGCGTCTCATCAAAAATGAAAATATTTTTGAAAACTACAAGTCTCATGGGTTTTAGTGGTGAAAAAATAATTTTAAAAATCGTTCGGGAAATGAGTTTACTCCCTGCTTACTTTCTTTGTATACATTCGACTATACGGGATTTACGGGAAATCGCGGGTTTTCGGTTGCCGGCGATTAAACTGCTTTCATTCGGCGTCTCATCAAAAATGAAAATATTTTTGAAAACTACAAGTCTCATGGGTTTTAGTGGTGAAAAAATAATTTTAAAAATCGTTCGGGAAATGAGTTTACTCCCTGCTTACTTTCTTTGTATACATTCGACTATACGGGATTTACGGGAAATCGCGGGTTTTCGGTTGCCGGCGATTAAACTGCTTTCATTCGGCGTCTCATCAAAAATGAAAATATTTTTGAAAACTACAAGTCTCATGGGTTTTAGTGGTGAAAAAATAATTTTAAAAATCGTTCGGGAAATGAGTTTACTCCCTGCTTACTTTCTTTGTATACATTCGACTATACGGGATTTACGGGAAATCGCGGGTTTTCGGTTGCCGGCGATTAAACTGCTTTCATTCGGCGTCTCATCAAAAATGAAAATATTTTTGAAAACTACAAGTCTCATGGGTTTTAGTGGTGAAAAAATAATTTTAAAAATCGTTCGGGAAATGAGTTTACTCCCTGCTTACTTTCTTTGTATACATTCGACTATACGGGATTTACGGGAAATCGCGGGTTTTCGGTTGCCGGCGATTAAACTGCTTTCATTCGGCGTCTCATCAAAAATGAAAATATTTTTGAAAACTACAAGTCTCATGGGTTTTAGTGGTGAAAAAATAATTTTAAAAATCGTTCGGGAAATGAGTTTACTCCCTGCTTACTTTCTTTGTATACATTCGACTATACGGGATTTACGGGAAATCGCGGGTTTTCGGTTGCCGGCGATTAAACTGCTTTCATTCGGCGTCTCATCAAAAATGAAAATATTTTTGAAAACTACAAGTCTCATGGGTTTTAGTGGTGAAAAAATAATTTTAAAAATCGTTCGGGAAATGAGTTTACTCCCTGCTTACTTTCTTTGTATACATTCGACTATACGGGATTTACGGGAAATCGCGGGTTTTCGGTTGCCGGCGATTAAACTGCTTTCATTCGGCGTCTCATCAAAAATGAAAATATTTTTGAAAACTACAAGTCTCATGGGTTTTAGTGGTGAAAAAATAATTTTAAAAATCGTTCGGGAAATGAGTTTACTCCCTGCTTACTTTCTTTGTATACATTCGACTATACGGGATTTACGGGAAATCGCGGGTTTTCGGTTGCCGGCGATTAAACTGCTTTCATTCGGCGTCTCATCAAAAATGAAAATATTTTTGAAAACTACAAGTCTCATGGGTTTTAGTGGTGAAAAAATAATTTTAAAAATCGTTCGGGAAATGAGTTTACTCCCTGCTTACTTTCTTTGTATACATTCGACTATACGGGATTTACGGGAAATCGCGGGTTTTCGGTTGCCGGCGATTAAACTGCTTTCATTCGGCGTCTCATCAAAAATGAAAATATTTTTGAAAACTACAAGTCTCATGGGTTTTAGTGGTGAAAAAATAATTTTAAAAATCGTTCGGGAAATGAGTTTACTCCCTGCTTACTTTCTTTGTATACATTCGACTATACGGGATTTACGGGAAATCGCGGGTTTTCGGTTGCCGGCGATTAAACTGCTTTCATTCGGCGTCTCATCAAAAATGAAAATATTTTTGAAAACTACAAGTCTCATGGGTTTTAGTGGTGAAAAAATAATTTTAAAAATCGTTCGGGAAATGAGTTTACTCCCTGCTTACTTTCTTTGTATACATTCGACTATACGGGATTTACGGGAAATCGCGGGTTTTCGGTTGCCGGCGATTAAACTGCTTTCATTCGGCGTCTCATCAAAAATGAAAATATTTTTGAAAACTACAAGTCTCATGGGTTTTAGTGGTGAAAAAATAATTTTAAAAATCGTTCGGGAAATGAGTTTACTCCCTGCTTACTTTCTTTGTATACATTCGACTATACGGGATTTACGGGAAATCGCGGGTTTTCGGTTGCCGGCGATTAAACTGCTTTCATTCGGCGTCTCATCAAAAATGAAAATATTTTTGAAAACTACAAGTCTCATGGGTTTTAGTGGTGAAAAAATAATTTTAAAAATCGTTCGGGAAATGAGTTTACTCCCTGCTTACTTTCTTTGTATACATTCGACTATACGGGATTTACGGGAAATCGCGGGTTTTCGGTTGCCGGCGATTAAACTGCTTTCATTCGGCGTCTCATCAAAAATGAAAATATTTTTGAAAACTACAAGTCTCATGGGTTTTAGTGGTGAAAAAATAATTTTAAAAATCGTTCGGGAAATGAGTTTACTCCCTGCTTACTTTCTTTGTATACATTCGACTATACGGGATTTACGGGAAATCGCGGGTTTTCGGTTGCCGGCGATTAAACTGCTTTCATTCGGCGTCTCATCAAAAATGAAAATATTTTTGAAAACTACAAGTCTCATGGGTTTTAGTGGTGAAAAAATAATTTTAAAAATCGTTCGGGAAATGAGTTTACTCCCTGCTTACTTTCTTTGTATACATTCGACTATACGGGATTTACGGGAAATCGCGGGTTTTCGGTTGCCGGCGATTAAACTGCTTTCATTCGGCGTCTCATCAAAAATGAAAATATTTTTGAAAACTACAAGTCTCATGGGTTTTAGTGGTGAAAAAATAATTTTAAAAATCGTTCGGGAAATGAGTTTACTCCCTGCTTACTTTCTTTGTATACATTCGACTATACGGGATTTACGGGAAATCGCGGGTTTTCGGTTGCCGGCGATTAAACTGCTTTCATTCGGCGTCTCATCAAAAATGAAAATATTTTTGAAAACTACAAGTCTCATGGGTTTTAGTGGTGAAAAAATAATTTTAAAAATCGTTCGGGAAATGAGTTTACTCCCTGCTTACTTTCTTTGTATACATTCGACTATACGGGATTTACGGGAAATCGCGGGTTTTCGGTTGCCGGCGATTAAACTGCTTTCATTCGGCGTCTCATCAAAAATGAAAATATTTTTGAAAACTACAAGTCTCATGGGTTTTAGTGGTGAAAAAATAATTTTAAAAATCGTTCGGGAAATGAGTTTACTCCCTGCTTACTTTCTTTGTATACATTCGACTATACGGGATTTACGGGAAATCGCGGGTTTTCGGTTGCCGGCGATTAAACTGCTTTCATTCGGCGTCTCATCAAAAATGAAAATATTTTTGAAAACTACAAGTCTCATGGGTTTTAGTGGTGAAAAAATAATTTTAAAAATCGTTCGGGAAATGAGTTTACTCCCTGCTTACTTTCTTTGTATACATTCGACTATACGGGATTTACGGGAAATCGCGGGTTTTCGGTTGCCGGCGATTAAACTGCTTTCATTCGGCGTCTCATCAAAAATGAAAATATTTTTGAAAACTACAAGTCTCATGGGTTTTAGTGGTGAAAAAATAATTTTAAAAATCGTTCGGGAAATGAGTTTACTCCCTGCTTACTTTCTTTGTATACATTCGACTATACGGGATTTACGGGAAATCGCGGGTTTTCGGTTGCCGGCGATTAAACTGCTTTCATTCGGCGTCTCATCAAAAATGAAAATATTTTTGAAAACTACAAGTCTCATGGGTTTTAGTGGTGAAAAAATAATTTTAAAAATCGTTCGGGAAATGAGTTTACTCCCTGCTTACTTTCTTTGTATACATTCGACTATACGGGATTTACGGGAAATCGCGGGTTTTCGGTTGCCGGCGATTAAACTGCTTTCATTCGGCGTCTCATCAAAAATGAAAATATTTTTGAAAACTACAAGTCTCATGGGTTTTAGTGGTGAAAAAATAATTTTAAAAATCGTTCGGGAAATGAGTTTACTCCCTGCTTACTTTCTTTGTATACATTCGACTATACGGGATTTACGGGAAATCGCGGGTTTTCGGTTGCCGGCGATTAAACTGCTTTCATTCGGCGTCTCATCAAAAATGAAAATATTTTTGAAAACTACAAGTCTCATGGGTTTTAGTGGTGAAAAAATAATTTTAAAAATCGTTCGGGAAATGAGTTTACTCCCTGCTTACTTTCTTTGTATACATTCGACTATACGGGATTTACGGGAAATCGCGGGTTTTCGGTTGCCGGCGATTAAACTGCTTTCATTCGGCGTCTCATCAAAAATGAAAATATTTTTGAAAACTACAAGTCTCATGGGTTTTAGTGGTGAAAAAATAATTTTAAAAATCGTTCGGGAAATGAGTTTACTCCCTGCTTACTTTCTTTGTATACATTCGACTATACGGGATTTACGGGAAATCGCGGGTTTTCGGTTGCCGGCGATTAAACTGCTTTCATTCGGCGTCTCATCAAAAATGAAAATATTTTTGAAAACTACAAGTCTCATGGGTTTTAGTGGTGAAAAAATAATTTTAAAAATCGTTCGGGAAATGAGTTTACTCCCTGCTTACTTTCTTTGTATACATTCGACTATACGGGATTTACGGGAAATCGCGGGTTTTCGGTTGCCGGCGATTAAACTGCTTTCATTCGGCGTCTCATCAAAAATGAAAATATTTTTGAAAACTACAAGTCTCATGGGTTTTAGTGGTGAAAAAATAATTTTAAAAATCGTTCGGGAAATGAGTTTACTCCCTGCTTACTTTCTTTGTATACATTCGACTATACGGGATTTACGGGAAATCGCGGGTTTTCGGTTGCCGGCGATTAAACTGCTTTCATTCGGCGTCTCATCAAAAATGAAAATATTTTTGAAAACTACAAGTCTCATGGGTTTTAGTGGTGAAAAAATAATTTTAAAAATCGTTCGGGAAATGAGTTTACTCCCTGCTTACTTTCTTTGTATACATTCGACTATACGGGATTTACGGGAAATCGCGGGTTTTCGGTTGCCGGCGATTAAACTGCTTTCATTCGGCGTCTCATCAAAAATGAAAATATTTTTGAAAACTACAAGTCTCATGGGTTTTAGTGGTGAAAAAATAATTTTAAAAATCGTTCGGGAAATGAGTTTACTCCCTGCTTACTTTCTTTGTATACATTCGACTATACGGGATTTACGGGAAATCGCGGGTTTTCGGTTGCCGGCGATTAAACTGCTTTCATTCGGCGTCTCATCAAAAATGAAAATATTTTTGAAAACTACAAGTCTCATGGGTTTTAGTGGTGAAAAAATAATTTTAAAAATCGTTCGGGAAATGAGTTTACTCCCTGCTTACTTTCTTTGTATACATTCGACTATACGGGATTTACGGGAAATCGCGGGTTTTCGGTTGCCGGCGATTAAACTGCTTTCATTCGGCGTCTCATCAAAAATGAAAATATTTTTGAAAACTACAAGTCTCATGGGTTTTAGTGGTGAAAAAATAATTTTAAAAATCGTTCGGGAAATGAGTTTACTCCCTGCTTACTTTCTTTGTATACATTCGACTATACGGGATTTACGGGAAATCGCGGGTTTTCGGTTGCCGGCGATTAAACTGCTTTCATTCGGCGTCTCATCAAAAATGAAAATATTTTTGAAAACTACAAGTCTCATGGGTTTTAGTGGTGAAAAAATAATTTTAAAAATCGTTCGGGAAATGAGTTTACTCCCTGCTTACTTTCTTTGTATACATTCGACTATACGGGATTTACGGGAAATCGCGGGTTTTCGGTTGCCGGCGATTAAACTGCTTTCATTCGGCGTCTCATCAAAAATGAAAATATTTTTGAAAACTACAAGTCTCATGGGTTTTAGTGGTGAAAAAATAATTTTAAAAATCGTTCGGGAAATGAGTTTACTCCCTGCTTACTTTCTTTGTATACATTCGACTATACGGGATTTACGGGAAATCGCGGGTTTTCGGTTGCCGGCGATTAAACTGCTTTCATTCGGCGTCTCATCAAAAATGAAAATATTTTTGAAAACTACAAGTCTCATGGGTTTTAGTGGTGAAAAAATAATTTTAAAAATCGTTCGGGAAATGAGTTTACTCCCTGCTTACTTTCTTTGTATACATTCGACTATACGGGATTTACGGGAAATCGCGGGTTTTCGGTTGCCGGCGATTAAACTGCTTTCATTCGGCGTCTCATCAAAAATGAAAATATTTTTGAAAACTACAAGTCTCATGGGTTTTAGTGGTGAAAAAATAATTTTAAAAATCGTTCGGGAAATGAGTTTACTCCCTGCTTACTTTCTTTGTATACATTCGACTATACGGGATTTACGGGAAATCGCGGGTTTTCGGTTGCCGGCGATTAAACTGCTTTCATTCGGCGTCTCATCAAAAATGAAAATATTTTTGAAAACTACAAGTCTCATGGGTTTTAGTGGTGAAAAAATAATTTTAAAAATCGTTCGGGAAATGAGTTTACTCCCTGCTTACTTTCTTTGTATACATTCGACTATACGGGATTTACGGGAAATCGCGGGTTTTCGGTTGCCGGCGATTAAACTGCTTTCATTCGGCGTCTCATCAAAAATGAAAATATTTTTGAAAACTACAAGTCTCATGGGTTTTAGTGGTGAAAAAATAATTTTAAAAATCGTTCGGGAAATGAGTTTACTCCCTGCTTACTTTCTTTGTATACATTCGACTATACGGGATTTACGGGAAATCGCGGGTTTTCGGTTGCCGGCGATTAAACTGCTTTCATTCGGCGTCTCATCAAAAATGAAAATATTTTTGAAAACTACAAGTCTCATGGGTTTTAGTGGTGAAAAAATAATTTTAAAAATCGTTCGGGAAATGAGTTTACTCCCTGCTTACTTTCTTTGTATACATTCGACTATACGGGATTTACGGGAAATCGCGGGTTTTCGGTTGCCGGCGATTAAACTGCTTTCATTCGGCGTCTCATCAAAAATGAAAATATTTTTGAAAACTACAAGTCTCATGGGTTTTAGTGGTGAAAAAATAATTTTAAAAATCGTTCGGGAAATGAGTTTACTCCCTGCTTACTTTCTTTGTATACATTCGACTATACGGGATTTACGGGAAATCGCGGGTTTTCGGTTGCCGGCGATTAAACTGCTTTCATTCGGCGTCTCATCAAAAATGAAAATATTTTTGAAAACTACAAGTCTCATGGGTTTTAGTGGTGAAAAAATAATTTTAAAAATCGTTCGGGAAATGAGTTTACTCCCTGCTTACTTTCTTTGTATACATTCGACTATACGGGATTTACGGGAAATCGCGGGTTTTCGGTTGCCGGCGATTAAACTGCTTTCATTCGGCGTCTCATCAAAAATGAAAATATTTTTGAAAACTACAAGTCTCATGGGTTTTAGTGGTGAAAAAATAATTTTAAAAATCGTTCGGGAAATGAGTTTACTCCCTGCTTACTTTCTTTGTATACATTCGACTATACGGGATTTACGGGAAATCGCGGGTTTTCGGTTGCCGGCGATTAAACTGCTTTCATTCGGCGTCTCATCAAAAATGAAAATATTTTTGAAAACTACAAGTCTCATGGGTTTTAGTGGTGAAAAAATAATTTTAAAAATCGTTCGGGAAATGAGTTTACTCCCTGCTTACTTTCTTTGTATACATTCGACTATACGGGATTTACGGGAAATCGCGGGTTTTCGGTTGCCGGCGATTAAACTGCTTTCATTCGGCGTCTCATCAAAAATGAAAATATTTTTGAAAACTACAAGTCTCATGGGTTTTAGTGGTGAAAAAATAATTTTAAAAATCGTTCGGGAAATGAGTTTACTCCCTGCTTACTTTCTTTGTATACATTCGACTATACGGGATTTACGGGAAATCGCGGGTTTTCGGTTGCCGGCGATTAAACTGCTTTCATTCGGCGTCTCATCAAAAATGAAAATATTTTTGAAAACTACAAGTCTCATGGGTTTTAGTGGTGAAAAAATAATTTTAAAAATCGTTCGGGAAATGAGTTTACTCCCTGCTTACTTTCTTTGTATACATTCGACTATACGGGATTTACGGGAAATCGCGGGTTTTCGGTTGCCGGCGATTAAACTGCTTTCATTCGGCGTCTCATCAAAAATGAAAATATTTTTGAAAACTACAAGTCTCATGGGTTTTAGTGGTGAAAAAATAATTTTAAAAATCGTTCGGGAAATGAGTTTACTCCCTGCTTACTTTCTTTGTATACATTCGACTATACGGGATTTACGGGAAATCGCGGGTTTTCGGTTGCCGGCGATTAAACTGCTTTCATTCGGCGTCTCATCAAAAATGAAAATATTTTTGAAAACTACAAGTCTCATGGGTTTTAGTGGTGAAAAAATAATTTTAAAAATCGTTCGGGAAATGAGTTTACTCCCTGCTTACTTTCTTTGTATACATTCGACTATACGGGATTTACGGGAAATCGCGGGTTTTCGGTTGCCGGCGATTAAACTGCTTTCATTCGGCGTCTCATCAAAAATGAAAATATTTTTGAAAACTACAAGTCTCATGGGTTTTAGTGGTGAAAAAATAATTTTAAAAATCGTTCGGGAAATGAGTTTACTCCCTGCTTACTTTCTTTGTATACATTCGACTATACGGGATTTACGGGAAATCGCGGGTTTTCGGTTGCCGGCGATTAAACTGCTTTCATTCGGCGTCTCATCAAAAATGAAAATATTTTTGAAAACTACAAGTCTCATGGGTTTTAGTGGTGAAAAAATAATTTTAAAAATCGTTCGGGAAATGAGTTTACTCCCTGCTTACTTTCTTTGTATACATTCGACTATACGGGATTTACGGGAAATCGCGGGTTTTCGGTTGCCGGCGATTAAACTGCTTTCATTCGGCGTCTCATCAAAAATGAAAATATTTTTGAAAACTACAAGTCTCATGGGTTTTAGTGGTGAAAAAATAATTTTAAAAATCGTTCGGGAAATGAGTTTACTCCCTGCTTACTTTCTTTGTATACATTCGACTATACGGGATTTACGGGAAATCGCGGGTTTTCGGTTGCCGGCGATTAAACTGCTTTCATTCGGCGTCTCATCAAAAATGAAAATATTTTTGAAAACTACAAGTCTCATGGGTTTTAGTGGTGAAAAAATAATTTTAAAAATCGTTCGGGAAATGAGTTTACTCCCTGCTTACTTTCTTTGTATACATTCGACTATACGGGATTTACGGGAAATCGCGGGTTTTCGGTTGCCGGCGATTAAACTGCTTTCATTCGGCGTCTCATCAAAAATGAAAATATTTTTGAAAACTACAAGTCTCATGGGTTTTAGTGGTGAAAAAATAATTTTAAAAATCGTTCGGGAAATGAGTTTACTCCCTGCTTACTTTCTTTGTATACATTCGACTATACGGGATTTACGGGAAATCGCGGGTTTTCGGTTGCCGGCGATTAAACTGCTTTCATTCGGCGTCTCATCAAAAATGAAAATATTTTTGAAAACTACAAGTCTCATGGGTTTTAGTGGTGAAAAAATAATTTTAAAAATCGTTCGGGAAATGAGTTTACTCCCTGCTTACTTTCTTTGTATACATTCGACTATACGGGATTTACGGGAAATCGCGGGTTTTCGGTTGCCGGCGATTAAACTGCTTTCATTCGGCGTCTCATCAAAAATGAAAATATTTTTGAAAACTACAAGTCTCATGGGTTTTAGTGGTGAAAAAATAATTTTAAAAATCGTTCGGGAAATGAGTTTACTCCCTGCTTACTTTCTTTGTATACATTCGACTATACGGGATTTACGGGAAATCGCGGGTTTTCGGTTGCCGGCGATTAAACTGCTTTCATTCGGCGTCTCATCAAAAATGAAAATATTTTTGAAAACTACAAGTCTCATGGGTTTTAGTGGTGAAAAAATAATTTTAAAAATCGTTCGGGAAATGAGTTTACTCCCTGCTTACTTTCTTTGTATACATTCGACTATACGGGATTTACGGGAAATCGCGGGTTTTCGGTTGCCGGCGATTAAACTGCTTTCATTCGGCGTCTCATCAAAAATGAAAATATTTTTGAAAACTACAAGTCTCATGGGTTTTAGTGGTGAAAAAATAATTTTAAAAATCGTTCGGGAAATGAGTTTACTCCCTGCTTACTTTCTTTGTATACATTCGACTATACGGGATTTACGGGAAATCGCGGGTTTTCGGTTGCCGGCGATTAAACTGCTTTCATTCGGCGTCTCATCAAAAATGAAAATATTTTTGAAAACTACAAGTCTCATGGGTTTTAGTGGTGAAAAAATAATTTTAAAAATCGTTCGGGAAATGAGTTTACTCCCTGCTTACTTTCTTTGTATACATTCGACTATACGGGATTTACGGGAAATCGCGGGTTTTCGGTTGCCGGCGATTAAACTGCTTTCATTCGGCGTCTCATCAAAAATGAAAATATTTTTGAAAACTACAAGTCTCATGGGTTTTAGTGGTGAAAAAATAATTTTAAAAATCGTTCGGGAAATGAGTTTACTCCCTGCTTACTTTCTTTGTATACATTCGACTATACGGGATTTACGGGAAATCGCGGGTTTTCGGTTGCCGGCGATTAAACTGCTTTCATTCGGCGTCTCATCAAAAATGAAAATATTTTTGAAAACTACAAGTCTCATGGGTTTTAGTGGTGAAAAAATAATTTTAAAAATCGTTCGGGAAATGAGTTTACTCCCTGCTTACTTTCTTTGTATACATTCGACTATACGGGATTTACGGGAAATCGCGGGTTTTCGGTTGCCGGCGATTAAACTGCTTTCATTCGGCGTCTCATCAAAAATGAAAATATTTTTGAAAACTACAAGTCTCATGGGTTTTAGTGGTGAAAAAATAATTTTAAAAATCGTTCGGGAAATGAGTTTACTCCCTGCTTACTTTCTTTGTATACATTCGACTATACGGGATTTACGGGAAATCGCGGGTTTTCGGTTGCCGGCGATTAAACTGCTTTCATTCGGCGTCTCATCAAAAATGAAAATATTTTTGAAAACTACAAGTCTCATGGGTTTTAGTGGTGAAAAAATAATTTTAAAAATCGTTCGGGAAATGAGTTTACTCCCTGCTTACTTTCTTTGTATACATTCGACTATACGGGATTTACGGGAAATCGCGGGTTTTCGGTTGCCGGCGATTAAACTGCTTTCATTCGGCGTCTCATCAAAAATGAAAATATTTTTGAAAACTACAAGTCTCATGGGTTTTAGTGGTGAAAAAATAATTTTAAAAATCGTTCGGGAAATGAGTTTACTCCCTGCTTACTTTCTTTGTATACATTCGACTATACGGGATTTACGGGAAATCGCGGGTTTTCGGTTGCCGGCGATTAAACTGCTTTCATTCGGCGTCTCATCAAAAATGAAAATATTTTTGAAAACTACAAGTCTCATGGGTTTTAGTGGTGAAAAAATAATTTTAAAAATCGTTCGGGAAATGAGTTTACTCCCTGCTTACTTTCTTTGTATACATTCGACTATACGGGATTTACGGGAAATCGCGGGTTTTCGGTTGCCGGCGATTAAACTGCTTTCATTCGGCGTCTCATCAAAAATGAAAATATTTTTGAAAACTACAAGTCTCATGGGTTTTAGTGGTGAAAAAATAATTTTAAAAATCGTTCGGGAAATGAGTTTACTCCCTGCTTACTTTCTTTGTATACATTCGACTATACGGGATTTACGGGAAATCGCGGGTTTTCGGTTGCCGGCGATTAAACTGCTTTCATTCGGCGTCTCATCAAAAATGAAAATATTTTTGAAAACTACAAGTCTCATGGGTTTTAGTGGTGAAAAAATAATTTTAAAAATCGTTCGGGAAATGAGTTTACTCCCTGCTTACTTTCTTTGTATACATTCGACTATACGGGATTTACGGGAAATCGCGGGTTTTCGGTTGCCGGCGATTAAACTGCTTTCATTCGGCGTCTCATCAAAAATGAAAATATTTTTGAAAACTACAAGTCTCATGGGTTTTAGTGGTGAAAAAATAATTTTAAAAATCGTTCGGGAAATGAGTTTACTCCCTGCTTACTTTCTTTGTATACATTCGACTATACGGGATTTACGGGAAATCGCGGGTTTTCGGTTGCCGGCGATTAAACTGCTTTCATTCGGCGTCTCATCAAAAATGAAAATATTTTTGAAAACTACAAGTCTCATGGGTTTTAGTGGTGAAAAAATAATTTTAAAAATCGTTCGGGAAATGAGTTTACTCCCTGCTTACTTTCTTTGTATACATTCGACTATACGGCCGACGGGATTTACGGGAAATCGCGGGTTTTCGGTTGCCGGCGATTAAACTGCTTTCATTCGGCGTCTCATCAAAAATGAAAATATTTTTGAAAACTACAAGTCTCATGGGTTTTAGTGGTGAAAAAATAATTTTAAAAATCGTTCGGGAAATGAGTTTACTCCCTGCTTACTTTCTTTGTATACATTCGACTATACGGGATTTACGGGAAATCGCGGGTTTTCGGTTGCCGGCGATTAAACTGCTTTCATTCGGCGTCTCATCAAAAATGAAAATATTTTTGAAAACTACAAGTCTCATGGGTTTTAGTGGTGAAAAAATAATTTTAAAAATCGTTCGGGAAATGAGTTTACTCCCTGCTTACTTTCTTTGTATACATTCGACTATACGGGATTTACGGGAAATCGCGGGTTTTCGGTTGCCGGCGATTAAACTGCTTTCATTCGGCGTCTCATCAAAAATGAAAATATTTTTGAAAACTACAAGTCTCATGGGTTTTAGTGGTGAAAAAATAATTTTAAAAATCGTTCGGGAAATGAGTTTACTCCCTGCTTACTTTCTTTGTATACATTCGACTATACGGGATTTACGGGAAATCGCGGGTTTTCGGTTGCCGGCGATTAAACTGCTTTCATTCGGCGTCTCATCAAAAATGAAAATATTTTTGAAAACTACAAGTCTCATGGGTTTTAGTGGTGAAAAAATAATTTTAAAAATCGTTCGGGAAATGAGTTTACTCCCTGCTTACTTTCTTTGTATACATTCGACTATACGGGATTTACGGGAAATCGCGGGTTTTCGGTTGCCGGCGATTAAACTGCTTTCATTCGGCGTCTCATCAAAAATGAAAATATTTTTGAAAACTACAAGTCTCATGGGTTTTAGTGGTGAAAAAATAATTTTAAAAATCGTTCGGGAAATGAGTTTACTCCCTGCTTACTTTCTTTGTATACATTCGACTATACGGCCGGGATTTACGGGAAATCGCGGGTTTTCGGTTGCCGGCGATTAAACTGCTTTCATTCGGCGTCTCATCAAAAATGAAAATATTTTTGAAAACTACAAGTCTCATGGGTTTTAGTGGTGAAAAAATAATTTTAAAAATCGTTCGGGAAATGAGTTTACTCCCTGCTTACTTTCTTTGTATACATTCGACTATACGGGATTTACGGGAAATCGCGGGTTTTCGGTTGCCGGCGATTAAACTGCTTTCATTCGGCGTCTCATCAAAAATGAAAATATTTTTGAAAACTACAAGTCTCATGGGTTTTAGTGGTGAAAAAATAATTTTAAAAATCGTTCGGGAAATGAGTTTACTCCCTGCTTACTTTCTTTGTATACATTCGACTATACGGGATTTACGGGAAATCGCGGGTTTTCGGTTGCCGGCGATTAAACTGCTTTCATTCGGCGTCTCATCAAAAATGAAAATATTTTTGAAAACTACAAGTCTCATGGGTTTTAGTGGTGAAAAAATAATTTTAAAAATCGTTCGGGAAATGAGTTTACTCCCTGCTTACTTTCTTTGTATACATTCGACTATACGGGATTTATGGGAAATCACGGGTTTTCGGTTGCCGGCGATTAAACTGCTTTCATTCGGCGTCTCATCAAAAATGAAAATATTTTTGAAAACAACAAGTCTCATGGGTTTTAGTGGTGAAAAAATAATTTTAAAAATCGTTCGGGAAATGAGTTTACTCCCTGCTTACTTTCTTTGTATACATTCGACTATACGGGCCGAATTTACGGGAAATCGCGGGTTTTCGGTTGCCGGCGATTAAACTGCTTTCATTCGGCGTCTCATCAAAAATGAAAATATTTTTGAAAACTACAAGTCTCATGGGTTTTAGTGGTGAAAAAATAATTTTAAAAATCGTTCGGGAAATGAGTTTACTCCCTGCTTACTTTCTTTGTATACATTCGACTATACGGGATTTACGGGAAATCGCGGGTTTTCGGTTGCCGGCGATTAAACTGCTTTCATTCGGCGTCTCATCAAAAATGAAAATTTTTTTGAAAACTATAAGTCTCATGGGTTTTAGTGGTGAAAAATAATTTTAAAAATCGTTCGGGAAATGAGTTTACTCCCTGCTTACTTTCTTTGTATACATTCGACTATACGGGATTTACGGGAAATCGCGGGTTTTCGGTTGCCGGCGATTAAACTGCTTTCATTCGGCGTCTCATCAAAAATGAAAATATTTTTGAAAACTACAAGTCTCATGGGTTTTAGTGGTGAAAAAATAATTTTAAAAATCGTTCGGGAAATGAGTTTACTCCCTGCTTACTTTCTTTGTATACATTCGACTATACGGGATTTACGGGAAATCGCGGGTTTTCGGTTGCCGGCGATTAAACTGCTTTCATTCGGCGTCTCATCAAAAATGAAAATATTTTTGAAAACTACAAGTCTCATGGGTTTTAGTGGTGAAAAAATAATTTTAAAAATCGTTCGGGAAATGAGTTTACTCCCTGCTTACTTTCTTTGTATACATTCGACTATACGGCCGAGCCGGGATTTACGGGAAATCGCGGGTTTTCGGTTGCCGGCGATTAAACTGCTTTCATTCGGCGTCTCATCAAAAATGAAAATATTTTTGAAAAACAAGTCTCATGGGTTTTAGTGGTGAAAAAATAATTTTAAAAATCGTTCGGGAAATGAGTTTACTCCCTGCTTACTTTCTTTGTATACATTCGACTATACGGGATATTTACGGGAAATCGCGGGTTTTCGGTTGCCGGCGATTAAACTGCTTTCATTCGGCGTCTCATCAAAAATGAAAATATTTTAAAACTACAAGTCTCATGGGTTTTAGTGGTGAAAAAATAATTTTAAAAATCGTTCGGGAAATGAGTTTACTCCCTGCTTACTTTCTTTGTATACATTCGACTATACGGGATTTACGGGAAATCGCGGGTTTTCGGTTGCCGGCGATTAAACTGCTTTCATTCGGCGTCTCATCAAAAATGAAAATATTTTTGAAAACTACAAGTCTCATGGGTTTTAGTGGTGAAAAAATAATTTTAAAAATCGTTCGGGAAATGAGTTTACTCCCTGCTTACTTTCTTTGTATACATTCGACTATACGGGCCGAGCCGGATTTACGGGAAATCGCGGGTTTTCGGTTGCCGGCGATTAAACTGCTTTCATTCGGCGTCTCATCAAAAATGAAAATATTTTTGAAAACTACAAGTCTCATGGGTTTTAGTGGTGAAAAAATAATTTTAAAAATCGTTCGGGAAATGAGTTTACTCCCTGCTTACTTTCTTTGTATACATTCGACTATACGGGATTTACGGGAAATCGCGGGTTTTCGGTTGCCGGCGATTAAACTGCTTTCATTCGGCGTCTCATCAAAAATGAAAATATTTTGAAAACTACAAGTCTCATGGGTTTTAGTGGTGAAAAAAAATTTTAAAAATCGTTCGGGAAATGAGTTTACTCCCTGCTTACTTTCTTTGTATACATTCGACTATACGGGCCGAGCCGGATTTACGGGAAATCGCGGGTTTTCGGTTGCCGGCGATTAAACTGCTTTCATTCGGCGTCTCATCAAAAATGAAAATTTTTTGAAAACTACAAGTCTCATGGGTTTTAGTGGTGAAAAAATAATTTTAAAAATCGTTCGGGAAATGAGTTTACTCCCTGCTTACTTTCTTTGTATACATTCGACTATACGGGATTTACGGGAAATCGCGGGTTTTCGGTTGCCGGCGATTAAACTGCTTTCATTCGGCGTCTCATCAAAAATGAAAATATTTTTGAAAACTACAAGTCTCATGGGTTTTAGTGGTGAAAAAATAATTTTAAAAATCGTTCGGGAAATGAGTTTACTCCCTGCTTACTTTCTTTGTATACATTCGACTATACGGGATTTACGGGAAATCGCGGGTTTTCGGTTGCCGGCGATTAAACTGCTTTCATTCGGCGTCTCATCAAAAATGAAAATATTTTTGAAAACTACAAGTCTCATGGGTTTTAGTGGTGAAAAAATAATTTTAAAAATCGTTCGGGAAATGAGTTTACTCCCTGCTTACTTTCTTTGTATACATTCGACTATACGGGATTTACGGGAAATCGCGGGTTTTCGGTTGCCGGCGATTAAACTGCTTTCATTCGGCGTCTCATCAAAAATGAAAATATTTTTGAAAACTACAAGTCTCATGGGTTTTAGTGGTGAAAAAATAATTTTAAAAATCGTTCGGGAAATGAGTTTACTCCCTGCTTACTTTCTTTGTATACATTCGACTATACGGAGATTTACGGGAAATCGCGGGTTTTCGGTTGCCGGCGATTAAACTGCTTTCATTCGGCGTCTCATCAAAAATGAAAATATTTTTGAAAACTACAAGTCTCATGGGTTTTAGTGGTGAAAAAATAATTTTAAAAATCGTTCGGGAAATGAGTTTACTCCCTGCTTACTTTCTTTGTATACATTCGACTATACGGGCCGATATTTACGGGAAATCGCGGGTTTTCGGTTGCCGGCGATTAAACTGCTTTCATTCGGCGTCTCATCAAAAATGAAATATTTTTGAAAACTACAAGTCTCATGGGTTTTAGTGGTGAAAAAATAATTTTAAAAATCGTTCGGGAAATGAGTTTACTCCCTGCTTACTTTCTTTGTATACATTCGACTATACGGGATTTACGGGAAATCGCGGGTTTTCGGTTGCCGGCGATTAAACTGCTTTCATTCGGCGTCTCATCAAAAATGAAAATATTTTTGAAAACTACAAGTCTCATGGGTTTTAGTGGTGAAAAAAAATTTTAAAAATCGTTCGGGAAATGAGTTTACTCCCTGCTTACTTTCTTTGTATACATTCGACTATACGGGCCGAGTCCGGATTACGGGAAATCGCGGGTTTTCGGTTGCCGGCGATTAAACTGCTTTCATTCGGCGTCTCATCAAAAATGAAAATATTTTTGAAAACTACAAGTCTCATGG
>JASGCC010001586.1:0-34754 GCA_030067915.1 Hydractinia echinata | reverse complement strand
AAAAATATTTTCATTTTTGATGAGACGCCGAATGAAAGCAGTTTAATCGCCGGCAACCGAAAACCCGCGATTTCCCGTAAATCCCGTCGGCCCGTATAGTCGAATGTATACAAAGAAAGTAAGCAGGGAGTAAACTCATTTCCCGAACGATTTTTAAAATTATTTTTTCACACTAAAACCCATGAGACTTGTAGTTTTCAAAAATATTTTCATTTTTGATGAGACGCCGAATGAAAGCAGTTTAATCGCCGGCAACCGAAAACCGCGATTTCCCGTAAATCCCGTCGGCCCGTAGTCGAATGTATACAAAGAAAGTAAGCAGGGAGTAAACTCATTTCCCGAACGATTTTTAAAATTATTTTTTCACCACTAAAACCATGAGACTTGTAGTTTTCAAAAATATTTTCATTTTTGATGAGACGCCGAATGAAAGCAGTTTAATCGCCGGCAACCGAAAACCCGCGATTTCCCGTAAATCCCGATCGGCCGTATAGTCGAATGTATACAAAGAAAGTAAGCAGGGAGTAAACTCATTTCCCGAACGATTTTTAAAATTATTTTTTCACCACTAAAACCATGAGACTTGTAGTTTTCAAAAATATTTTCATTTTTGATGAGACGCCGAATGAAAGCAGTTTAATCGCCGGCAACCGAAAACCCGCGATTTCCCGTAAATCCCTCGGCTATAGTCGAATGTATACAAAGAAAGTAAGCAGGGAGTAAACTCATTTCCCGAACGATTTTTAAAATTATTTTTTCACCACTAAAACCCATGAGACTTGTAGTTTTCAAAATATTTTCATTTTTGATGAGACGCCGAATGAAAGCAGTTTAATCGCCGGCAACCGAAAACCCGCGATTTCCCGTAAATCCGGATCGGCCCGTATAGTCGAATGTATACAAAGAAAGTAAGCAGGGAGTAAACTCATTTCCCGAACGATTTTTAAAATTATTTTTTCACCACTAAAACCCATGAGACTTGTAGTTTTCAAAAATATTTTCATTTTTGATGAGACGCCGAATGAAAGCAGTTTAATCGCCGGCAACCGAAAACCCGCGATTTCCGTAAATCCGTATAGTCGAATGTATACAAAGAAAGTAAGCAGGGAGTAAACTCATTTCCCGAACGATTTTTAAAATTATTTTTTCACCACTAAAACCCATGAGACTTGTAGTTTTCAAAAATATTTTCATTTTTGATGAGACGCCGAATGAAAGCAGTTTAATCGCCGGCAACCGAAAACCCGCGATTTCCCGTAAATCCCGTATAGTCGAATGTATACAAAGAAAGTAAGCAGGGAGTAAACTCATTTCCCGAACGATTTTTAAAATTATTTTTTCACCACTAAAACCCATGAGACTTGTAGTTTTCAAAAATATTTTCATTTTTGATGAGACGCCGAATGAAAGCAGTTTAATCGCCGGCAACCGAAAACCCGCGATTTCCCGTAAATCCCGTATAGTCGAATGTATACAAAGAAAGTAAGCAGGGAGTAAACTCATTTCCCGAACGATTTTTAAAATTATTTTTTCACCACTAAAACCCATGAGACTTGTAGTTTTCAAAAATATTTTCATTTTTGATGAGACGCCGAATGAAAGCAGTTTAATCGCCGGCAACCGAAAACCCGCGATTTCCCGTAAATCCCGTATAGTCGAATGTATACAAAGAAAGTACAGGGAGTAAACTCATTTCCCGAACGATTTTTAAAATTATTTTTTCACCACTAAAACCCATGAGACTTGTAGTTTTCAAAAATATTTTCATTTTTGATGAGACGCCGAATGAAAGCAGTTTAATCGCCGGCAACCGAAAACCCGCGATTTCCCGTAAATCCCGTATAGTCGAATGTATACAAAGAAAGTAAGCAGGGAGTAAACTCATTTCCCGAACGATTTTTAAAATTATTTTTTCACCACTAAAACCCATGAGACTTGTAGTTTTCAAAAATATTTTCATTTTTGATGAGACGCCGAATGAAAGCAGTTTAATCGCCGGCAACCGAAAACCCGCGATTTCCCGTAAATCCCGTATAGTCGAATGTATACAAAGAAAGTAAGCAGGGAGTAAACTCATTTCCCGAACGATTTTTAAAATTATTTTTTCACCACTAAAACCCATGAGACTTGTAGTTTTCAAAAATATTTTCATTTTTGATGAGACGCCGAATGAAAGCAGTTTAATCGCCGGCAACCGAAAACCCGCGATTTCCCGTAAATCCTCGGCCGTATAGTCGAATGTATACAAAGAAAGTAAGCAGGGAGTAAACTCATTTCCCGAACGATTTTTAAAATTATTTTTTCACCACTAAAACCCATGAGACTTGTAGTTTTCAAAAATATTTTCATTTTTGATGAGACGCCGAATGAAAGCAGTTTAATCGCCGGCAACCGAAAACCCGCGATTTCCCGTAAATCCCGTCGGCCGTATAGTCGAATGTATACAAAGAAAGTAAGCAGGGAGTAAACTCATTTCCCGAACGATTTTTAAAATTATTTTTTCACCACTAAAACCCATGAGACTTGTAGTTTTCAAAAATATTTTCATTTTTGATGAGACGCCGAATGAAAGCAGTTTAATCGCCGGCAACCGAAAACCCGCGATTTCCCGTAAATCCCGTCGGCCGTATAGTCGAATGTATACAAAGAAAGTACAGGGAGTAAACTCATTTCCCGAACGATTTTTAAAATTATTTTTTCACCACTAAAACCCATGAGACTTGTAGTTTTCAAAAATATTTTCATTTTTGATGAGACGCCGAATGAAAGCAGTTTAATCGCCGGCAACCGAAAACCCGCGATTTCCCGTAAATCCGTCGGCCCGTATAGTCGAATGTATACAAAGAAAGTAAGCAGGGAGTAAACTCATTTCCCGAACGATTTTTAAAATTATTTTTTCACCACTAAAACCCATGAGACTTGTAGTTTTCAAAAATATTTTCATTTTTGATGAGACGCCGAATGAAAGCAGTTTAATCGCCGGCAACCGAAAACCCGCGATTTCCCGTAAATCCCGTCGGCCGTATAGTCGAATGTATACAAAGAAAGTAAGCAGGGAGTAAACTCATTTCCCGAACGATTTTTAAAATTATTTTTTCACCACTAAAACCCATGAGACTTGTAGTTTTCAAAAATATTTTCATTTTTGATGAGACGCCGAATGAAAGCAGTTTAATCGCCGGCAACCGAAAACCCGCGATTTCCCGTAAATCCCGTCGGCCCGTATAGTCGAATGTATACAAAGAAAGTAAGCAGGGAGTAAACTCATTTCCCGAACGATTTTTAAAATTATTTTTTCACCACTAAAACCCATGAGACTTGTAGTTTTCAAAAATATTTTCATTTTTGATGAGACGCCGAATGAAAGCAGTTTAATCGCCGGCAACCGAAAACCCGCGATTTCCCGTAAATCCCGATCGCCGTATAGTCGAATGTATACAAAGAAAGTAAGCAGGGAGTAAACTCATTTCCCGAACGATTTTTAAAATTATTTTTTCACCACTAAAACCCATGAGACTTGTAGTTTTCAAAAATATTTTCATTTTTGATGAGACGCCGAATGAAAGCAGTTTAATCGCCGGCAACCGAAAACCCGCGATTTCCCGTAAATCCTCGTATAGTCGAATGTATACAAAGAAAGTAAGCAGGGAGTAAACTCATTTCCCGAACGATTTTTAAAATTATTTTTTCACCACTAAAACCCATGAGACTTGTAGTTTTCAAAAATATTTTCATTTTTGATGAGACGCCGAATGAAAGCAGTTTAATCGCCGGCAACCGAAAACCCGCGATTTCCCGTAAATCCCGTCGGCCCGTATAGTCGAATGTATACAAAGAAAGTAAGCAGGGAGTAAACTCATTTCCCGAACGATTTTTAAAATTATTTTTTCACCACTAAAACCCATGAGACTTGTAGTTTTCAAAAATATTTTCATTTTTGATGAGACGCCGAATGAAAGCAGTTTAATCGCCGGCAACCGAAAACCCGCGATTTCCCGTAAATCCCGTATAGTCGAATGTATACAAAGAAAGTAAGCAGGGAGTAAACTCATTTCCCGAACGATTTTTAAAATTATTTTTTCACCACTAAAACCCATGAGACTTGTAGTTTTCAAAAATATTTTCATTTTTGATGAGACGCCGAATGAAAGCAGTTTAATCGCCGGCAACCGAAAACCCGCGATTTCCCGTAAATCCCGTATAGTCGAATGTATACAAAGAAAGTAAGCAGGGAGTAAACTCATTTCCCGAACGATTTTTAAAATTATTTTTTCACCACTAAAACCCATGAGACTTGTAGTTTTCAAAAATATTTTCATTTTTGATGAGACGCCGAATGAAAGCAGTTTAATCGCCGGCAACCGAAAACCCGCGATTTCCCGTAAATCCCGTATAGTCGAATGTATACAAAGAAAGTAAGCAGGGAGTAAACTCATTTCCCGAACGATTTTTAAAATTATTTTTTCACCACTAAAACCCATGAGACTTGTAGTTTTCAAAAATATTTTCATTTTTGATGAGACGCCGAATGAAAGCAGTTTAATCGCCGGCAACCGAAAACCCGCGATTTCCCGTAAATCCCGTATAGTCGAATGTATACAAAGAAAGTAAGCAGGGAGTAAACTCATTTCCCGAACGATTTTTAAAATTATTTTTTCACCACTAAAACCCATGAGACTTGTAGTTTTCAAAAATATTTTCATTTTTGATGAGACGCCGAATGAAAGCAGTTTAATCGCCGGCAACCGAAAACCGCGATTTCCCGTAAATCCCGTATAGTCGAATGTATACAAAGAAAGTAAGCAGGGAGTAAACTCATTTCCCGAACGATTTTTAAAATTATTTTTTCACCACTAAAACCCATGAGACTTGTAGTTTTCAAAAATATTTTCATTTTTGATGAGACGCCGAATGAAAGCAGTTTAATCGCCGGCAACCGAAAACCCGCGATTTCCCGTAAATCCCGTATAGTCGAATGTATACAAAGAAAGTAAGCAGGGAGTAAACTCATTTCCCGAACGATTTTTAAAATTATTTTTTCACCACTAAAACCCATGAGACTTGTAGTTTTCAAAAATATTTTCATTTTTGATGAGACGCCGAATGAAAGCAGTTTAATCGCCGGCAACCGAAAACCCGCGATTTCCCGTAAATCCGGTCGGCCCGTATAGTCGAATGTATACAAAGAAAGTAAGCAGGGAGTAAACTCATTTCCCGAACGATTTTTAAAATTATTTTTTCACCACTAAAACCCATGAGACTTGTAGTTTTCAAAAATATTTTCATTTTTGATGAGACGCCGAATGAAAGCAGTTTAATCGCCGGCAACCGAAAACCCGCGATTTCCCGTAAATCCCGTATAGTCGAATGTATACAAAGAAAGTAAGCAGGGAGTAAACTCATTTCCCGAACGATTTTTAAAATTATTTTTTCACCACTAAAACCCATGAGACTTGTAGTTTTCAAAAAATTTTCATTTTTGATGAGACGCCGAATGAAAGCAGTTTAATCGCCGGCAACCGAAAACCCGCGATTTCCCGTAAATCCCGTATAGTCGAATGTATACAAAGAAAGTAAGCAGGGAGTAAACTCATTTCCCGAACGATTTTTAAAATTATTTTTTCACCACTAAAACCCATGAGACTTGTAGTTTTCAAAAATATTTTCATTTTTGATGAGACGCCGAATGAAAGCAGTTTAATCGCCGGCAACCGAAAACCCGCGATTTCCCGTAAATCCCGTATAGTCGAATGTATACAAAGAAAGTAAGCAGGGAGTAAACTCATTTCCCGAACGATTTTTAAAATTATTTTTTCACCACTAAAACCCATGAGACTTGTAGTTTTCAAAAATATTTTCATTTTTGATGAGACGCCGAATGAAAGCAGTTTAATCGCCGGCAACCGAAAACCCGCGATTTCCCGTAAATCCCGTATAGTCGAATGTATACAAAGAAAGTAAGCAGGGAGTAAACTCATTTCCCGAACGATTTTTAAAATTATTTTTTCACCACTAAAACCCATGAGACTTGTAGTTTTCAAAAATATTTTCATTTTTGATGAGACGCCGAATGAAAGCAGTTTAATCGCCGGCAACCGAAAACCCGCGATTTCCCGTAAATCCCGTATAGTCGAATGTATACAAAGAAAGTAAGCAGGGAGTAAACTCATTTCCCGAACGATTTTTAAAATTATTTTTTCACCACTAAAACCCATGAGACTTGTAGTTTTCAAAAATATTTTCATTTTTGATGAGACGCCGAATGAAAGCAGTTTAATCGCCGGCAACCGAAAACCCGCGATTTCCCGTAAATCCCGTATAGTCGAATGTATACAAAGAAAGTAAGCAGGGAGTAAACTCATTTCCCGAACGATTTTTAAAATTATTTTTTCACCACTAAAACCCATGAGACTTGTAGTTTTCAAAAATATTTTCATTTTTGATGAGACGCCGAATGAAAGCAGTTTAATCGCCGGCAACCGAAAACCCGCGATTTCCCGTAAATCCCGTATAGTCGAATGTATACAAAGAAAGTAAGCAGGGAGTAAACTCATTTCCCGAACGATTTTTAAAATTATTTTTTCACCACTAAAACCCATGAGACTTGTAGTTTTCAAAAATATTTTCATTTTTGATGAGACGCCGAATGAAAGCAGTTTAATCGCCGGCAACCGAAAACCCGCGATTTCCCGTAAATCCCGTATAGTCGAATGTATACAAAGAAAGTAAGCAGGGAGTAAACTCATTTCCCGAACGATTTTTAAAATTATTTTTTCACCACTAAAACCCATGAGACTTGTAGTTTTCAAAAATATTTTCATTTTTGATGAGACGCCGAATGAAAGCAGTTTAATCGCCGGCAACCGAAAACCCGCGATTTCCCGTAAATCCCGTATAGTCGAATGTATACAAAGAAAGTAAGCAGGGAGTAAACTCATTTCCCGAACGATTTTTAAAATTATTTTTTCACCACTAAAACCCATGAGACTTGTAGTTTTCAAAAATATTTTCATTTTTGATGAGACGCCGAATGAAAGCAGTTTAATCGCCGGCAACCGAAAACCCGCGATTTCCCGTAAATCCCGTATAGTCGAATGTATACAAAGAAAGTAAGCAGGGAGTAAACTCATTTCCCGAACGATTTTTAAAATTATTTTTTCACCACTAAAACCCATGAGACTTGTAGTTTTCAAAAATATTTTCATTTTTGATGAGACGCCGAATGAAAGCAGTTTAATCGCCGGCAACCGAAAACCCGCGATTTCCCGTAAATCCCGTATAGTCGAATGTATACAAAGAAAGTAAGCAGGGAGTAAACTCATTTCCCGAACGATTTTTAAAATTATTTTTTCACCACTAAAACCCATGAGACTTGTAGTTTTCAAAAATATTTTCATTTTTGATGAGACGCCGAATGAAAGCAGTTTAATCGCCGGCAACCGAAAACCCGCGATTTCCCGTAAATCCCGTATAGTCGAATGTATACAAAGAAAGTAAGCAGGGAGTAAACTCATTTCCCGAACGATTTTTAAAATTATTTTTTCACCACTAAAACCCATGAGACTTGTAGTTTTCAAAAATATTTTCATTTTTGATGAGACGCCGAATGAAAGCAGTTTAATCGCCGGCAACCGAAAACCCGCGATTTCCCGTAAATCCGTATAGTCGAATGTATACAAAGAAAGTAAGCAGGGAGTAAACTCATTTCCCGAACGATTTTTAAAATTATTTTTTCACCACTAAAACCCATGAGACTTGTAGTTTTCAAAAATATTTTCATTTTTGATGAGACGCCGAATGAAAGCAGTTTAATCGCCGGCAACCGAAAACCCGCGATTTCCCGTAAATCCCGTCGGCCGTATAGTCGAATGTATACAAAGAAAGTAAGCAGGGAGTAAACTCATTTCCCGAACGATTTTTAAAATTATTTTTTCACCACTAAAACCCATGAGACTTGTAGTTTTCAAAAATATTTTCATTTTTGATGAGACGCCGAATGAAAGCAGTTTAATCGCCGGCAACCGAAAACCCGCGATTTCCCGTAAATCCCGTCGGCCCGTATAGTCGAATGTATACAAAGAAAGTAAGCAGGGAGTAAACTCATTTCCCGAACGATTTTTAAAATTATTTTTTCACCACTAAAACCCATGAGACTTGTAGTTTTCAAAAATATTTTCATTTTTGATGAGACGCCGAATGAAAGCAGTTTAATCGCCGGCAACCGAAAACCCGCGATTTCCCGTAAATCCCGTATAGTCGAATGTATACAAAGAAAGTAAGCAGGGAGTAAACTCATTTCCCGAACGATTTTTAAAATTATTTTTTCACCACTAAAACCCATGAGACTTGTAGTTTTCAAAAATATTTTCATTTTTGATGAGACGCCGAATGAAAGCAGTTTAATCGCCGGCAACCGAAAACCCGCGATTTCCCGTAAATCCCGTATAGTCGAATGTATACAAAGAAAGTAAGCAGGGAGTAAACTCATTTCCCGAACGATTTTTAAAATTATTTTTTCACCACTAAAACCCATGAGACTTGTAGTTTTCAAAAATATTTTCATTTTTGATGAGACGCCGAATGAAAGCAGTTTAATCGCCGGCAACCGAAAACCCGCGATTTCCCGTAAATCCCGTATAGTCGAATGTATACAAAGAAAGTAAGCAGGGAGTAAACTCATTTCCCGAACGATTTTTAAAATTATTTTTTCACCACTAAAACCCATGAGACTTGTAGTTTTCAAAAATATTTTCATTTTTGATGAGACGCCGAATGAAAGCAGTTTAATCGCCGGCAACCGAAAACCCGCGATTTCCCGTAAATCCCGTCGGCCCGTATAGTCGAATGTATACAAAGAAAGTAAGCAGGGAGTAAACTCATTTCCCGAACGATTTTTAAAATTATTTTTTCACCACTAAAACCCATGAGACTTGTAGTTTTCAAAAATATTTTCATTTTTGATGAGACGCCGAATGAAAGCAGTTTAATCGCCGGCAACCGAAAACCCGCGATTTCCCGTAAATCCCGTATAGTCGAATGTATACAAAGAAAGTAAGCAGGGAGTAAACTCATTTCCCGAACGATTTTTAAAATTATTTTTTCACCACTAAAACCCATGAGACTTGTAGTTTTCAAAAATATTTTCATTTTTGATGAGACGCCGAATGAAAGCAGTTTAATCGCCGGCAACCGAAAACCCGCGATTTCCCGTAAATCCCGTATAGTCGAATGTATACAAAGAAAGTAAGCAGGGAGTAAACTCATTTCCCGAACGATTTTTAAAATTATTTTTTCACCACTAAAACCCATGAGACTTGTAGTTTTCAAAAATATTTTCATTTTTGATGAGACGCCGAATGAAAGCAGTTTAATCGCCGGCAACCGAAAACCCGCGATTTCCCGTAAATCCCGTATAGTCGAATGTATACAAAGAAAGTAAGCAGGGAGTAAACTCATTTCCCGAACGATTTTTAAAATTATTTTTTCACCACTAAAACCCATGAGACTTGTAGTTTTCAAAAATATTTTCATTTTTGATGAGACGCCGAATGAAAGCAGTTTAATCGCCGGCAACCGAAAACCCGCGATTTCCCGTAAATCCCGTATAGTCGAATGTATACAAAGAAAGTAAGCAGGGAGTAAACTCATTTCCCGAACGATTTTTAAAATTATTTTTTCACCACTAAAACCCATGAGACTTGTAGTTTTCAAAAATATTTTCATTTTTGATGAGACGCCGAATGAAAGCAGTTTAATCGCCGGCAACCGAAAACCCGCGATTTCCCGTAAATCCCGTATAGTCGAATGTATACAAAGAAAGTAAGCAGGGAGTAAACTCATTTCCCGAACGATTTTTAAAATTATTTTTTCACCACTAAAACCCATGAGACTTGTAGTTTTCAAAAATATTTTCATTTTTGATGAGACGCCGAATGAAAGCAGTTTAATCGCCGGCAACCGAAAACCCGCGATTTCCCGTAAATCCCGTATAGTCGAATGTATACAAAGAAAGTAAGCAGGGAGTAAACTCATTTCCCGAACGATTTTTAAAATTATTTTTTCACCACTAAAACCCATGAGACTTGTAGTTTTCAAAAATATTTTCATTTTTGATGAGACGCCGAATGAAAGCAGTTTAATCGCCGGCAACCGAAAACCCGCGATTTCCCGTAAATCCGGATCGTATAGTCGAATGTATACAAAGAAAGTAAGCAGGGAGTAAACTCATTTCCCGAACGATTTTTAAAATTATTTTTTCACCACTAAAACCCATGAGACTTGTAGTTTTCAAAAATATTTTCATTTTTGATGAGACGCCGAATGAAAGCAGTTTAATCGCCGGCAACCGAAAACCCGCGATTTCCCGTAAATCCCGTCGGCCCGTATAGTCGAATGTATACAAAGAAAGTAAGCAGGGAGTAAACTCATTTCCCGAACGATTTTTAAAATTATTTTTTCACCACTAAAACCCATGAGACTTGTAGTTTTCAAAAATATTTTCATTTTTGATGAGACGCCGAATGAAAGCAGTTTAATCGCCGGCAACCGAAAACCCGCGATTTCCCGTAAATCCCGTATAGTCGAATGTATACAAAGAAAGTAAGCAGGGAGTAAACTCATTTCCCGAACGATTTTTAAAATTATTTTTTCACCACTAAAACCCATGAGACTTGTAGTTTTCAAAAATATTTTCATTTTTGATGAGACGCCGAATGAAAGCAGTTTAATCGCCGGCAACCGAAAACCCGCGATTTCCCGTAAATCCCGTATAGTCGAATGTATACAAAGAAAGTAAGCAGGGAGTAAACTCATTTCCCGAACGATTTTTAAAATTATTTTTTCACCACTAAAACCCATGAGACTTGTAGTTTTCAAAAATATTTTCATTTTTGATGAGACGCCGAATGAAAGCAGTTTAATCGCCGGCAACCGAAAACCCGCGATTTCCCGTAAATCCCGTATAGTCGAATGTATACAAAGAAAGTAAGCAGGGAGTAAACTCATTTCCCGAACGATTTTTAAAATTATTTTTTCACCACTAAAACCCATGAGACTTGTAGTTTTCAAAAATATTTTCATTTTTGATGAGACGCCGAATGAAAGCAGTTTAATCGCCGGCAACCGAAAACCCGCGATTTCCCGTAAATCCCGTATAGTCGAATGTATACAAAGAAAGTAAGCAGGGAGTAAACTCATTTCCCGAACGATTTTTAAAATTATTTTTTCACCACTAAAACCCATGAGACTTGTAGTTTTCAAAAATATTTTCATTTTTGATGAGACGCCGAATGAAAGCAGTTTAATCGCCGGCAACCGAAAACCCGCGATTTCCCGTAAATCCCGTATAGTCGAATGTATACAAAGAAAGTAAGCAGGGAGTAAACTCATTTCCCGAACGATTTTTAAAATTATTTTTTCACCACTAAAACCCATGAGACTTGTAGTTTTCAAAAATATTTTCATTTTTGATGAGACGCCGAATGAAAGCAGTTTAATCGCCGGCAACCGAAAACCCGCGATTTCCCGTAAATCCCGTCGGCGTATAGTGAATGTATACAAAGAAAGTAAGCAGGGAGTAAACTCATTTCCCGAACGATTTTTAAAATTATTTTTTCACCACTAAAACCCATGAGACTTGTAGTTTTCAAAAATATTTTCATTTTTGATGAGACGCCGAATGAAAGCAGTTTAATCGCCGGCAACCGAAAACCCGCGATTTCCCGTAAATCCCGTATAGTCGAATGTATACAAAGAAAGTAAGCAGGGAGTAAACTCATTTCCCGAACGATTTTTAAAATTATTTTTTCACCACTAAAACCCATGAGACTTGTAGTTTTCAAAAATATTTTCATTTTTGATGAGACGCCGAATGAAAGCAGTTTAATCGCCGGCAACCGAAAACCCGCGATTTCCCGTAAATCCCGGCCGTATAGTCGAATGTATACAAAGAAAGTAAGCAGGGAGTAAACTCATTTCCCGAACGATTTTTAAAATTATTTTTTCACCACTAAAACCCATGAGACTTGTAGTTTTCAAAAATATTTTCATTTTTGATGAGACGCCGAATGAAAGCAGTTTAATCGCCGGCAACCGAAAACCCGCGATTTCCCGTAAATCCCGTATAGTCGAATGTATACAAAGAAAGTAAGCAGGGAGTAAACTCATTTCCCGAACGATTTTTAAAATTATTTTTTCACCACTAAAACCCATGAGACTTGTAGTTTTCAAAAATATTTTCATTTTTGATGAGACGCCGAATGAAAGCAGTTTAATCGCCGGCAACCGAAAACCCGCGATTTCCCGTAAATCCCGATCGGCCCGTATAGTCGAATGTATACAAAGAAAGTAAGCAGGGAGTAAACTCATTTCCCGAACGATTTTTAAAATTATTTTTTCACCACTAAAACCCATGAGACTTGTAGTTTTCAAAAATATTTTCATTTTTGATGAGACGCCGAATGAAAGCAGTTTAATCGCCGGCAACCGAAAACCCGCGATTTCCCGTAAATCCCGTATCGCCGTATAGTCGAATGTATACAAAGAAAGTAAGCAGGGAGTAAACTCATTTCCCGAACGATTTTTAAAATTATTTTTTCACCACTAAAACCCATGAGACTTGTAGTTTTCAAAAATATTTTCATTTTTGATGAGACGCCGAATGAAAGCAGTTTAATCGCCGGCAACCGAAAACCCGCGATTTCCCGTAAATCCCTCGTATAGTCGAATGTATACAAAGAAAGTAAGCAGGGAGTAAACTCATTTCCCGAACGATTTTTAAAATTATTTTTTCACCACTAAAACCCATGAGACTTGTAGTTTTCAAAAATATTTTCATTTTTGATGAGACGCCGAATGAAAGCAGTTTAATCGCCGGCAACCGAAAACCCGCGATTTCCCGTAAATCCCGTCGGCCCGTATAGTCGAATGTATACAAAGAAAGTAAGCAGGGAGTAAACTCATTTCCCGAACGATTTTTAAAATTATTTTTTCACCACTAAAACCCATGAGACTTGTAGTTTTCAAAAATATTTTCATTTTTGATGAGACGCCGAATGAAAGCAGTTTAATCGCCGGCAACCGAAAACCCGCGATTTCCCGTAAATCCCGTATAGTCGAATGTATACAAAGAAAGTAAGCAGGGAGTAAACTCATTTCCCGAACGATTTTTAAAATTATTTTTTCACCACTAAAACCCATGAGACTTGTAGTTTTCAAAAATATTTTCATTTTTGATGAGACGCCGAATGAAAGCAGTTTAATCGCCGGCAACCGAAAACCCGCGATTTCCCGTAAATCCCGGATCGGCCGTATAGTCGAATGTATACAAAGAAAGTAAGCAGGGAGTAAACTCATTTCCCGAACGATTTTTAAAATTATTTTTTCACCACTAAAACCCATGAGACTTGTAGTTTTCAAAAATATTTTCATTTTTGATGAGACGCCGAATGAAAGCAGTTTAATCGCCGGCAACCGAAAACCCGCGATTTCCCGTAAATCCCGTATAGTCGAATGTATACAAAGAAAGTAAGCAGGGAGTAAACTCATTTCCCGAACGATTTTTAAAATTATTTTTTCACCACTAAAACCCATGAGACTTGTAGTTTTCAAAAATATTTTCATTTTTGATGAGACGCCGAATGAAAGCAGTTTAATCGCCGGCAACCGAAAACCCGCGATTTCCCGTAAATCCCGTATAGTCGAATGTATACAAAGAAAGTAAGCAGGGAGTAAACTCATTTCCCGAACGATTTTTAAAATTATTTTTTCACCACTAAAACCCATGAGACTTGTAGTTTTCAAAAATATTTTCATTTTTGATGAGACGCCGAATGAAAGCAGTTTAATCGCCGGCAACCGAAAACCCGCGATTTCCCGTAAATCCCGTATAGTCGAATGTATACAAAGAAAGTAAGCAGGGAGTAAACTCATTTCCCGAACGATTTTTAAAATTATTTTTTCACCACTAAAACCCATGAGACTTGTAGTTTTCAAAAATATTTTCATTTTTGATGAGACGCCGAATGAAAGCAGTTTAATCGCCGGCAACCGAAAACCCGCGATTTCCCGTAAATCCCGTATAGTCGAATGTATACAAAGAAAGTAAGCAGGGAGTAAACTCATTTCCCGAACGATTTTTAAAATTATTTTTTCACCACTAAAACCCATGAGACTTGTAGTTTTCAAAAATATTTTCATTTTTGATGAGACGCCGAATGAAAGCAGTTTAATCGCCGGCAACCGAAAACCCGCGATTTCCCGTAAATCCCGTATAGTCGAATGTATACAAAGAAAGTAAGCAGGGAGTAAACTCATTTCCCGAACGATTTTTAAAATTATTTTTTCACCACTAAAACCCATGAGACTTGTAGTTTTCAAAAATATTTTCATTTTTGATGAGACGCCGAATGAAAGCAGTTTAATCGCCGGCAACCGAAAACCCGCGATTTCCCGTAAATCCCGTATAGTCGAATGTATACAAAGAAAGTAAGCAGGGAGTAAACTCATTTCCCGAACGATTTTTAAAATTATTTTTTCACCACTAAAACCCATGAGACTTGTAGTTTTCAAAAATATTTTCATTTTTGATGAGACGCCGAATGAAAGCAGTTTAATCGCCGGCAACCGAAAACCCGCGATTTCCCGTAAATCCCGTATAGTCGAATGTATACAAAGAAAGTAAGCAGGGAGTAAACTCATTTCCCGAACGATTTTTAAAATTATTTTTTCACCACTAAAACCCATGAGACTTGTAGTTTTCAAAAATATTTTCATTTTTGATGAGACGCCGAATGAAAGCAGTTTAATCGCCGGCAACCGAAAACCCGCGATTTCCCGTAAATCCCGTATAGTCGAATGTATACAAAGAAAGTAAGCAGGGAGTAAACTCATTTCCCGAACGATTTTTAAAATTATTTTTTCACCACTAAAACCCATGAGACTTGTAGTTTTCAAAAATATTTTCATTTTTGATGAGACGCCGAATGAAAGCAGTTTAATCGCCGGCAACCGAAAACCCGCGATTTCCCGTAAATCCCGTATAGTCGAATGTATACAAAGAAAGTAAGCAGGGAGTAAACTCATTTCCCGAACGATTTTTAAAATTATTTTTTCACCACTAAAACCCATGAGACTTGTAGTTTTCAAAAATATTTTCATTTTTGATGAGACGCCGAATGAAAGCAGTTTAATCGCCGGCAACCGAAAACCCGCGATTTCCCGTAAATCCTCGTATAGTCGAATGTATACAAAGAAAGTAAGCAGGGAGTAAACTCATTTCCCGAACGATTTTTAAAATTATTTTTTCACCACTAAAACCCATGAGACTTGTAGTTTTCAAAAATATTTTCATTTTTGATGAGACGCCGAATGAAAGCAGTTTAATCGCCGGCAACCGAAAACCCGCGATTTCCCGTAAATCCATCGGCCGTATAGTCGAATGTATACAAAGAAAGTAAGCAGGGAGTAAACTCATTTCCCGAACGATTTTTAAAATTATTTTTTCACCACTAAAACCCATGAGACTTGTAGTTTTCAAAAATATTTTCATTTTTGATGAGACGCCGAATGAAAGCAGTTTAATCGCCGGCAACCGAAAACCCGCGATTTCCCGTAAATCCCGTCGGCCGTATAGTCGAATGTATACAAAGAAAGTAAGCAGGGAGTAAACTCATTTCCCGAACGATTTTTAAAATTATTTTTTCACCACTAAAACCCATGAGACTTGTAGTTTTCAAAAATATTTTCATTTTTGATGAGACGCCGAATGAAAGCAGTTTAATCGCCGGCAACCGAAAACCCGCGATTTCCCGTAAATCCCGTATAGTCGAATGTATACAAAGAAAGTAAGCAGGGAGTAAACTCATTTCCCGAACGATTTTTAAAATTATTTTTTCACCACTAAAACCCATGAGACTTGTAGTTTTCAAAAATATTTTCATTTTTGATGAGACGCCGAATGAAAGCAGTTTAATCGCCGGCAACCGAAAACCCGCGATTTCCCGTAAATCCCGTCGCCGTATAGTCGAATGTATACAAAGAAAGTAAGCAGGGAGTAAACTCATTTCCCGAACGATTTTTAAAATTATTTTTTCACCACTAAAACCCATGAGACTTGTAGTTTTCAAAAATATTTTCATTTTTGATGAGACGCCGAATGAAAGCAGTTTAATCGCCGGCAACCGAAAACCCGCGATTTCCCGTAAATCCCGTATAGTCGAATGTATACAAAGAAAGTAAGCAGGGAGTAAACTCATTTCCCGAACGATTTTTAAAATTATTTTTTCACCACTAAAACCCATGAGACTTGTAGTTTTCAAAAATATTTTCATTTTTGATGAGACGCCGAATGAAAGCAGTTTAATCGCCGGCAACCGAAAACCCGCGATTTCCCGTAAATCCCGTCGGCCCGTATAGTCGAATGTATACAAAGAAAGTAAGCAGGGAGTAAACTCATTTCCCGAACGATTTTTAAAATTATTTTTTCACCACTAAAACCCATGAGACTTGTAGTTTTCAAAAATATTTTCATTTTTGATGAGACGCCGAATGAAAGCAGTTTAATCGCCGGCAACCGAAAACCCGCGATTTCCCGTAAATCCCGTATAGTCGAATGTATACAAAGAAAGTAAGCAGGGAGTAAACTCATTTCCCGAACGATTTTTAAAATTATTTTTTCACCACTAAAACCCATGAGACTTGTAGTTTTCAAAAATATTTTCATTTTTGATGAGACGCCGAATGAAAGCAGTTTAATCGCCGGCAACCGAAAACCCGCGATTTCCCGTAAATCCCGTCGGCCTATAGTCGAATGTATACAAAGAAAGTAAGCAGGGAGTAAACTCATTTCCCGAACGATTTTTAAAATTATTTTTTCACCACTAAAACCCATGAGACTTGTAGTTTTCAAAAATATTTTCATTTTTGATGAGACGCCGAATGAAAGCAGTTTAATCGCCGGCAACCGAAAACCCGCGATTTCCCGTAAATCCCGTATAGTCGAATGTATACAAAGAAAGTAAGCAGGGAGTAAACTCATTTCCCGAACGATTTTTAAAATTATTTTTTCACCACTAAAACCCATGAGACTTGTAGTTTTCAAAAATATTTTCATTTTTGATGAGACGCCGAATGAAAGCAGTTTAATCGCCGGCAACCGAAAACCCGCGATTTCCCGTAAATCCCGTATAGTCGAATGTATACAAAGAAAGTAAGCAGGGAGTAAACTCATTTCCCGAACGATTTTTAAAATTATTTTTTCACCACTAAAACCCATGAGACTTGTAGTTTTCAAAAATATTTTCATTTTTGATGAGACGCCGAATGAAAGCAGTTTAATCGCCGGCAACCGAAAACCCGCGATTTCCCGTAAATCCCGTATAGTCGAATGTATACAAAGAAAGTAAGCAGGGAGTAAACTCATTTCCCGAACGATTTTTAAAATTATTTTTTCACCACTAAAACCCATGAGACTTGTAGTTTTCAAAAATATTTTCATTTTTGATGAGACGCCGAATGAAAGCAGTTTAATCGCCGGCAACCGAAAACCCGCGATTTCCCGTAAATCCCGTATAGTCGAATGTATACAAAGAAAGTAAGCAGGGAGTAAACTCATTTCCCGAACGATTTTTAAAATTATTTTTTCACCACTAAAACCCATGAGACTTGTAGTTTTCAAAAATATTTTCATTTTTGATGAGACGCCGAATGAAAGCAGTTTAATCGCCGGCAACCGAAAACCCGCGATTTCCCGTAAATCCCGTATAGTCGAATGTATACAAAGAAAGTAAGCAGGGAGTAAACTCATTTCCCGAACGATTTTTAAAATTATTTTTTCACCACTAAAACCCATGAGACTTGTAGTTTTCAAAAATATTTTCATTTTTGATGAGACGCCGAATGAAAGCAGTTTAATCGCCGGCAACCGAAAACCCGCGATTTCCCGTAAATCCCGTATAGTCGAATGTATACAAAGAAAGTAAGCAGGGAGTAAACTCATTTCCCGAACGATTTTTAAAATTATTTTTTCACCACTAAAACCCATGAGACTTGTAGTTTTCAAAAATATTTTCATTTTTGATGAGACGCCGAATGAAAGCAGTTTAATCGCCGGCAACCGAAAACCCGCGATTTCCCGTAAATCCCGTCGGCCGTATAGTCGAATGTATACAAAGAAAGTAAGCAGGGAGTAAACTCATTTCCCGAACGATTTTTAAAATTATTTTTTCACCACTAAAACCCATGAGACTTGTAGTTTTCAAAAATATTTTCATTTTTGATGAGACGCCGAATGAAAGCAGTTTAATCGCCGGCAACCGAAAACCCGCGATTTCCCGTAAATCCCGTATAGTCGAATGTATACAAAGAAAGTAAGCAGGGAGTAAACTCATTTCCCGAACGATTTTTAAAATTATTTTTTCACCACTAAAACCCATGAGACTTGTAGTTTTCAAAAATATTTTCATTTTTGATGAGACGCCGAATGAAAGCAGTTTAATCGCCGGCAACCGAAAACCCGCGATTTCCCGTAAATCCCGTCGGCCGTATAGTCGAATGTATACAAAGAAAGTAAGCAGGGAGTAAACTCATTTCCCGAACGATTTTTAAAATTATTTTTTCACCACTAAAACCCATGAGACTTGTAGTTTTCAAAAATATTTTCATTTTTGATGAGACGCCGAATGAAAGCAGTTTAATCGCCGGCAACCGAAAACCCGCGATTTCCCGTAAATCCCGTATAGTCGAATGTATACAAAGAAAGTAAGCAGGGAGTAAACTCATTTCCCGAACGATTTTTAAAATTATTTTTTCACCACTAAAACCCATGAGACTTGTAGTTTTCAAAAATATTTTCATTTTTGATGAGACGCCGAATGAAAGCAGTTTAATCGCCGGCAACCGAAAACCCGCGATTTCCCGTAAATCCCGTATAGTCGAATGTATACAAAGAAAGTAAGCAGGGAGTAAACTCATTTCCCGAACGATTTTTAAAATTATTTTTTCACCACTAAAACCCATGAGACTTGTAGTTTTCAAAAATATTTTCATTTTTGATGAGACGCCGAATGAAAGCAGTTTAATCGCCGGCAACCGAAAACCCGCGATTTCCCGTAAATCCGTCGGCCCGTATAGTCGAATGTATACAAAGAAAGTAAGCAGGGAGTAAACTCATTTCCCGAACGATTTTTAAAATTATTTTTTCACCACTAAAACCCATGAGACTTGTAGTTTTCAAAAATATTTTCATTTTTGATGAGACGCCGAATGAAAGCAGTTTAATCGCCGGCAACCGAAAACCCGCGATTTCCCGTAAATCCCGTCGGCCCGTATAGTCGAATGTATACAAAGAAAGTAAGCAGGGAGTAAACTCATTTCCCGAACGATTTTTAAAATTATTTTTTCACCACTAAAACCCATGAGACTTGTAGTTTTCAAAAATATTTTCATTTTTGATGAGACGCCGAATGAAAGCAGTTTAATCGCCGGCAACCGAAAACCCGCGATTTCCCGTAAATCCCGTATAGTCGAATGTATACAAAGAAAGTAAGCAGGGAGTAAACTCATTTCCCGAACGATTTTTAAAATTATTTTTTCACCACTAAAACCCATGAGACTTGTAGTTTTCAAAAAATTTTCATTTTTGATGAGACGCCGAATGAAAGCAGTTTAATCGCCGGCAACCGAAAACCCGCGATTTCCCGTAAATCCCGTATAGTCGAATGTATACAAAGAAAGTAAGCAGGGAGTAAACTCATTTCCCGAACGATTTTTAAAATTATTTTTTCACCACTAAAACCCATGAGACTTGTAGTTTTCAAAAATATTTTCATTTTTGATGAGACGCCGAATGAAAGCAGTTTAATCGCCGGCAACCGAAAACCCGCGATTTCCCGTAAATCCCGTATAGTCGAATGTATACAAAGAAAGTAAGCAGGGAGTAAACTCATTTCCCGAACGATTTTTAAAATTATTTTTTCACCACTAAAACCCATGAGACTTGTAGTTTTCAAAAATATTTTCATTTTTGATGAGACGCCGAATGAAAGCAGTTTAATCGCCGGCAACCGAAAACCCGCGATTTCCCGTAAATCCCGTATAGTCGAATGTATACAAAGAAAGTAAGCAGGGAGTAAACTCATTTCCCGAACGATTTTTAAAATTATTTTTTCACCACTAAAACCCATGAGACTTGTAGTTTTCAAAAATATTTTCATTTTTGATGAGACGCCGAATGAAAGCAGTTTAATCGCCGGCAACCGAAAACCCGCGATTTCCCGTAAATCCCGTATAGTCGAATGTATACAAAGAAAGTAAGCAGGGAGTAAACTCATTTCCCGAACGATTTTTAAAATTATTTTTTCACCACTAAAACCCATGAGACTTGTAGTTTTCAAAAATATTTTCATTTTTGATGAGACGCCGAATGAAAGCAGTTTAATCGCCGGCAACCGAAAACCCGCGATTTCCCGTAAATCCCGTATAGTCGAATGTATACAAAGAAAGTAAGCAGGGAGTAAACTCATTTCCCGAACGATTTTTAAAATTATTTTTTCACCACTAAAACCCATGAGACTTGTAGTTTTCAAAAATATTTTCATTTTTGATGAGACGCCGAATGAAAGCAGTTTAATCGCCGGCAACCGAAAACCCGCGATTTCCCGTAAATCCCGTATAGTCGAATGTATACAAAGAAAGTAAGCAGGGAGTAAACTCATTTCCCGAACGATTTTTAAAATTATTTTTTCACCACTAAAACCCATGAGACTTGTAGTTTTCAAAAATATTTTCATTTTTGATGAGACGCCGAATGAAAGCAGTTTAATCGCCGGCAACCGAAAACCCGCGATTTCCCGTAAATCCCGTATAGTCGAATGTATACAAAGAAAGTAAGCAGGGAGTAAACTCATTTCCCGAACGATTTTTAAAATTATTTTTTCACCACTAAAACCCATGAGACTTGTAGTTTTCAAAAATATTTTCATTTTTGATGAGACGCCGAATGAAAGCAGTTTAATCGCCGGCAACCGAAAACCCGCGATTTCCCGTAAATCCCGTCGGCCCGTATAGTCGAATGTATACAAAGAAAGTAAGCAGGGAGTAAACTCATTTCCCGAACGATTTTTAAAATTATTTTTTCACCACTAAAACCCATGAGACTTGTAGTTTTCAAAAATATTTTCATTTTTGATGAGACGCCGAATGAAAGCAGTTTAATCGCCGGCAACCGAAAACCCGCGATTTCCCGTAAATCCCGTCGGCCCGTATAGTCGAATGTATACAAAGAAAGTAAGCAGGGAGTAAACTCATTTCCCGAACGATTTTTAAAATTATTTTTTCACCACTAAAACCCATGAGACTTGTAGTTTTCAAAAATATTTTCATTTTTGATGAGACGCCGAATGAAAGCAGTTTAATCGCCGGCAACCGAAAACCCGCGATTTCCCGTAAATCCCGTATAGTCGAATGTATACAAAGAAAGTAAGCAGGGAGTAAACTCATTTCCCGAACGATTTTTAAAATTATTTTTTCACCACTAAAACCCATGAGACTTGTAGTTTTCAAAAATATTTTCATTTTTGATGAGACGCCGAATGAAAGCAGTTTAATCGCCGGCAACCGAAAACCCGCGATTTCCCGTAAATCCCGTATAGTCGAATGTATACAAAGAAAGTAAGCAGGGAGTAAACTCATTTCCCGAACGATTTTTAAAATTATTTTTTCACCACTAAAACCCATGAGACTTGTAGTTTTCAAAAATATTTTCATTTTTGATGAGACGCCGAATGAAAGCAGTTTAATCGCCGGCAACCGAAAACCCGCGATTTCCCGTAAATCCCGTATAGTCGAATGTATACAAAGAAAGTAAGCAGGGAGTAAACTCATTTCCCGAACGATTTTTAAAATTATTTTTTCACCACTAAAACCCATGAGACTTGTAGTTTTCAAAAATATTTTCATTTTTGATGAGACGCCGAATGAAAGCAGTTTAATCGCCGGCAACCGAAAACCCGCGATTTCCCGTAAATCCCGTATAGTCGAATGTATACAAAGAAAGTAAGCAGGGAGTAAACTCATTTCCCGAACGATTTTTAAAATTATTTTTTCACCACTAAAACCCATGAGACTTGTAGTTTTCAAAAATATTTTCATTTTTGATGAGACGCCGAATGAAAGCAGTTTAATCGCCGGCAACCGAAAACCCGCGATTTCCCGTAAATCCCGTCGGCCCGTATAGTGAATGTATACAAAGAAAGTAAGCAGGGAGTAAACTCATTTCCCGAACGATTTTTAAAATTATTTTTTCACCACTAAAACCCATGAGACTTGTAGTTTTCAAAAATATTTTCATTTTTGATGAGACGCCGAATGAAAGCAGTTTAATCGCCGGCAACCGAAAACCCGCGATTTCCCGTAAATCCCGTATAGTCGAATGTATACAAAGAAAGTAAGCAGGGAGTAAACTCATTTCCCGAACGATTTTTAAAATTATTTTTTCACCACTAAAACCCATGAGACTTGTAGTTTTCAAAAATATTTTCATTTTTGATGAGACGCCGAATGAAAGCAGTTTAATCGCCGGCAACCGAAAACCCGCGATTTCCCGTAAATCCCGTATAGTCGAATGTATACAAAGAAAGTAAGCAGGGAGTAAACTCATTTCCCGAACGATTTTTAAAATTATTTTTTCACCACTAAAACCCATGAGACTTGTAGTTTTCAAAAATATTTTCATTTTTGATGAGACGCCGAATGAAAGCAGTTTAATCGCCGGCAACCGAAAACCCGCGATTTCCCGTAAATCCCGTATAGTCGAATGTATACAAAGAAAGTAAGCAGGGAGTAAACTCATTTCCCGAACGATTTTTAAAATTATTTTTTCACCACTAAAACCCATGAGACTTGTAGTTTTCAAAAATATTTTCATTTTTGATGAGACGCCGAATGAAAGCAGTTTAATCGCCGGCAACCGAAAACCCGCGATTTCCCGTAAATCCCGTATAGTCGAATGTATACAAAGAAAGTAAGCAGGGAGTAAACTCATTTCCCGAACGATTTTTAAAATTATTTTTTCACCACTAAAACCCATGAGACTTGTAGTTTTCAAAAATATTTTCATTTTTGATGAGACGCCGAATGAAAGCAGTTTAATCGCCGGCAACCGAAAACCCGCGATTTCCCGTAAATCCCGTATAGTCGAATGTATACAAAGAAAGTAAGCAGGGAGTAAACTCATTTCCCGAACGATTTTTAAAATTATTTTTTCACCACTAAAACCCATGAGACTTGTAGTTTTCAAAAATATTTTCATTTTTGATGAGACGCCGAATGAAAGCAGTTTAATCGCCGGCAACCGAAAACCCGCGATTTCCCGTAAATCCCGTATAGTCGAATGTATACAAAGAAAGTAAGCAGGGAGTAAACTCATTTCCCGAACGATTTTTAAAATTATTTTTTCACCACTAAAACCCATGAGACTTGTAGTTTTCAAAAATATTTTCATTTTTGATGAGACGCCGAATGAAAGCAGTTTAATCGCCGGCAACCGAAAACCCGCGATTTCCCGTAAATCCCGTCGGCCCGTATAGTCGAATGTATACAAAGAAAGTAAGCAGGGAGTAAACTCATTTCCCGAACGATTTTTAAAATTATTTTTTCACCACTAAAACCCATGAGACTTGTAGTTTTCAAAAATATTTTCATTTTTGATGAGACGCCGAATGAAAGCAGTTTAATCGCCGGCAACCGAAAACCCGCGATTTCCCGTAAATCCCGTCGGCCCGTAGTCGAATGTATACAAAGAAAGTAAGCAGGGAGTAAACTCATTTCCCGAACGATTTTTAAAATTATTTTTTCACCACTAAAACCCATGAGACTTGTAGTTTTCAAAAATATTTTCATTTTTGATGAGACGCCGAATGAAAGCAGTTTAATCGCCGGCAACCGAAAACCCGCGATTTCCCGTAAATCCCGTATAGTCGAATGTATACAAAGAAAGTAAGCAGGGAGTAAACTCATTTCCCGAACGATTTTTAAAATTATTTTTTCACCACTAAAACCCATGAGACTTGTAGTTTTCAAAAATATTTTCATTTTTGATGAGACGCCGAATGAAAGCAGTTTAATCGCCGGCAACCGAAAACCCGCGATTTCCCGTAAATCCCGTATAGTCGAATGTATACAAAGAAAGTAAGCAGGAGTAAACTCATTTCCCGAACGATTTTTAAAATTATTTTTTCACCACTAAAACCCATGAGACTTGTAGTTTTCAAAAATATTTTCATTTTTGATGAGACGCCGAATGAAAGCAGTTTAATCGCCGGCAACCGAAAACCCGCGATTTCCCGTAAATCCCGGATCGGCCCGTATAGTCGAATGTATACAAAGAAAGTAAGCAGGGAGTAAACTCATTTCCCGAACGATTTTTAAAATTATTTTTTCACCACTAAAACCCATGAGACTTGTAGTTTTCAAAAATATTTTCATTTTTGATGAGACGCCGAATGAAAGCAGTTTAATCGCCGGCAACCGAAAACCCGCGATTTCCCGTAAATCCCGTATAGTCGAATGTATACAAAGAAAGTAAGCAGGGAGTAAACTCATTTCCCGAACGATTTTTAAAATTATTTTTTCACCACTAAAACCCATGAGACTTGTAGTTTTCAAAAATATTTTCATTTTTGATGAGACGCCGAATGAAAGCAGTTTAATCGCCGGCAACCGAAAACCCGCGATTTCCCGTAAATCCGGCTCGGCCCGTATAGTCGAATGTATACAAAGAAAGTAAGCAGGGAGTAAACTCATTTCCCGAACGATTTTTAAAATTATTTTTTCACCACTAAAACCCATGAGACTTGTAGTTTTCAAAAATATTTTCATTTTTGATGAGACGCCGAATGAAAGCAGTTTAATCGCCGGCAACCGAAAACCCGCGATTTCCCGTAAATCCCGTATAGTCGAATGTATACAAAGAAAGTAAGCAGGGAGTAAACTCATTTCCCGAACGATTTTTAAAATTATTTTTTCACCACTAAAACCCATGAGACTTGTAGTTTTCAAAAATATTTTCATTTTTGATGAGACGCCGAATGAAAGCAGTTTAATCGCCGGCAACCGAAAACCCGCGATTTCCCGTAAATCCTCGGCCGTATAGTCGAATGTATACAAAGAAAGTAAGCAGGGAGTAAACTCATTTCCCGAACGATTTTTAAAATTATTTTTTCACCACTAAAACCCATGAGACTTGTAGTTTTCAAAAATATTTTCATTTTTGATGAGACGCCGAATGAAAGCAGTTTAATCGCCGGCAACCGAAAACCCGCGATTTCCCGTAAATCCCGCGGCCCGTATAGTCGAATGTATACAAAGAAAGTAAGCAGGGAGTAAACTCATTTCCCGAACGATTTTTAAAATTATTTTTTCACCACTAAAACCCATGAGACTTGTAGTTTTCAAAAATATTTTCATTTTTGATGAGACGCCGAATGAAAGCAGTTTAATCGCCGGCAACCGAAAACCCGCGATTTCCCGTAAATCCCGTCGGCCCGTATAGTCGAATGTATACAAAGAAAGTAAGCAGGGAGTAAACTCATTTCCCGAACGATTTTTAAAATTATTTTTTCACCACTAAAACCCATGAGACTTGTAGTTTTCAAAAATATTTTCATTTTTGATGAGACGCCGAATGAAAGCAGTTTAATCGCCGGCAACCGAAAACCCGCGATTTCCCGTAAATCCCGTATAGTCGAATGTATACAAAGAAAGTAAGCAGGGAGTAAACTCATTTCCCGAACGATTTTTAAAATTATTTTTTCACCACTAAAACCCATGAGACTTGTAGTTTTCAAAAATATTTTCATTTTTGATGAGACGCCGAATGAAAGCAGTTTAATCGCCGGCAACCGAAAACCCGCGATTTCCCGTAAATCCCGTCGGCCCGTATAGTCGAATGTATACAAAGAAAGTAAGCAGGGAGTAAACTCATTTCCCGAACGATTTTTAAAATTATTTTTTCACCACTAAAACCCATGAGACTTGTAGTTTTCAAAAATATTTTCATTTTTGATGAGACGCCGAATGAAAGCAGTTTAATCGCCGGCAACCGAAAACCCGCGATTTCCCGTAAATCCCGTCGGCCCGTATAGTCGAATGTATACAAAGAAAGTAAGCAGGGAGTAAACTCATTTCCCGAACGATTTTTAAAATTATTTTTTCACCACTAAAACCCATGAGACTTGTAGTTTTCAAAAATATTTTCATTTTTGATGAGACGCCGAATGAAAGCAGTTTAATCGCCGGCAACCGAAAACCCGCGATTTCCCGTAAATCCCGTATAGTCGAATGTATACAAAGAAAGTAAGCAGGGAGTAAACTCATTTCCCGAACGATTTTTAAAATTATTTTTTCACCACTAAAACCCATGAGACTTGTAGTTTTCAAAAATTTTTCATTTTTGATGAGACGCCGAATGAAAGCAGTTTAATCGCCGGCAACCGAAAACCCGCGATTTCCCGTAAATCCCGTCGGCCCGTATAGTCGAATGTATACAAAGAAAGTAAGCAGGGAGTAAACTCATTTCCCGAACGATTTTTAAAATTATTTTTTCACCACTAAAACCCATGAGACTTGTAGTTTTCAAAAATATTTTCATTTTTGATGAGACGCCGAATGAAAGCAGTTTAATCGCCGGCAACCGAAAACCCGCGATTTCCCGTAAATCCCGTATAGTCGAATGTATACAAAGAAAGTAAGCAGGAGTAAACTCATTTCCCGAACGATTTTTAAAATTATTTTTTCACCACTAAAACCCATGAGACTTGTAGTTTTCAAAAATATTTTCATTTTTGATGAGACGCCGAATGAAAGCAGTTTAATCGCCGGCAACCGAAAACCCGCGATTTCCCGTAAATCCCGTCGGCCCGTATAGTCGAATGTATACAAAGAAAGTAAGCAGGGAGTAAACTCATTTCCCGAACGATTTTTAAAATTATTTTTTCACCACTAAAACCCATGAGACTTGTAGTTTTCAAAAATATTTTCATTTTTGATGAGACGCCGAATGAAAGCAGTTTAATCGCCGGCAACCGAAAACCCGCGATTTCCCGTAAATCCCGTATAGTCGAATGTATACAAAGAAAGTAAGCAGGGAGTAAACTCATTTCCCGAACGATTTTTAAAATTATTTTTTCACCACTAAAACCCATGAGACTTGTAGTTTTCAAAAATATTTTCATTTTTGATGAGACGCCGAATGAAAGCAGTTTAATCGCCGGCAACCGAAAACCCGCGATTTCCCGTAAATCCCGTATAGTCGAATGTATACAAAGAAAGTAAGCAGGGAGTAAACTCATTTCCCGAACGATTTTTAAAATTATTTTTTCACCACTAAAACCCATGAGACTTGTAGTTTTCAAAAATATTTTCATTTTTGATGAGACGCCGAATGAAAGCAGTTTAATCGCCGGCAACCGAAAACCCGCGATTTCCCGTAAATCCCGGTCGGCCCGTATAGTCGAATGTATACAAAGAAAGTAAGCAGGGAGTAAACTCATTTCCCGAACGATTTTTAAAATTATTTTTTCACCACTAAAACCCATGAGACTTGTAGTTTTCAAAAATATTTTCATTTTTGATGAGACGCCGAATGAAAGCAGTTTAATCGCCGGCAACCGAAAACCCGCGATTTCCCGTAAATCCCGGCGGCCCGTATAGTCGAATGTATACAAAGAAAGTAAGCAGGGAGTAAACTCATTTCCCGAACGATTTTTAAAATTATTTTTTCACCACTAAAACCCATGAGACTTGTAGTTTTCAAAAATATTTTCATTTTTGATGAGACGCCGAATGAAAGCAGTTTAATCGCCGGCAACCGAAAACCCGCGATTTCCCGTAAATCCCGTCGGCCCGTATAGTCGAATGTATACAAAGAAAGTAAGCAGGGAGTAAACTCATTTCCCGAACGATTTTTAAAATTATTTTTTCACCACTAAAACCCATGAGACTTGTAGTTTTCAAAAATATTTTCATTTTTGATGAGACGCCGAATGAAAGCAGTTTAATCGCCGGCAACCGAAAACCCGCGATTTCCCGTAAATCCCGTATAGTCGAATGTATACAAAGAAAGTAAGCAGGGAGTAAACTCATTTCCCGAACGATTTTTAAAATTATTTTTTCACCACTAAAACCCATGAGACTTGTAGTTTTCAAAAATATTTTCATTTTTGATGAGACGCCGAATGAAAGCAGTTTAATCGCCGGCAACCGAAAACCCGCGATTTCCCGTAAATCCCGTCGGCCGTATAGTCGAATGTATACAAAGAAAGTAAGCAGGGAGTAAACTCATTTCCCGAACGATTTTTAAAATTATTTTTTCACCACTAAAACCCATGAGACTTGTAGTTTTCAAAAATATTTTCATTTTTGATGAGACGCCGAATGAAAGCAGTTTAATCGCCGGCAACCGAAAACCCGCGATTTCCCGTAAATCCCGTATATAGTCGAATGTATACAAAGAAAGTAAGCAGGGAGTAAACTCATTTCCCGAACGATTTTTAAAATTATTTTTTCACCACTAAAACCCATGAGACTTGTAGTTTTCAAAAATATTTTCATTTTTGATGAGACGCCGAATGAAAGCAGTTTAATCGCCGGCAACCGAAAACCCGCGATTTCCCGTAAATCCCGTATAGTCGAATGTATACAAAGAAAGTAAGCAGGGAGTAAACTCATTTCCCGAACGATTTTTAAAATTATTTTTTCACCACTAAAACCCATGAGACTTGTAGTTTTCAAAAAATTTTTCATTTTTGATGAGACGCCGAATGAAAGCAGTTTAATCGCCGGCAACCGAAAACCCGCGATTTCCCGTAAATCCCGGTCGGCCCGTATAGTCGAATGTATACAAAGAAAGTAAGCAGGGAGTAAACTCATTTCCCGAACGATTTTTAAAATTATTTTTTCACCACTAAAACCCATGAGACTTGTAGTTTTCAAAAATATTTTCATTTTTGATGAGACGCCGAATGAAAGCAGTTTAATCGCCGGCAACCGAAAACCCGCGATTTCCCGTAAATCCCGTCGGCCCGTATAGTCGAATGTATACAAAGAAAGTAAGCAGGGAGTAAACTCATTTCCCGAACGATTTTTAAAATTATTTTTTCACCACTAAAACCCATGAGACTTGTAGTTTTCAAAAATATTTTCATTTTTGATGAGACGCCGAATGAAAGCAGTTTAATCGCCGGCAACCGAAAACCCGCGATTTCCCGTAAATCCTCGCCCGTATAGTCGAATGTATACAAAGAAAGTAAGCAGGGAGTAAACTCATTTCCCGAACGATTTTTAAAATTATTTTTTCACCACTAAAACCCATGAGACTTGTAGTTTTCAAAAATATTTTCATTTTTGATGAGACGCCGAATGAAAGCAGTTTAATCGCCGGCAACCGAAAACCCGCGATTTCCCGTAAATCCCGTATAGTCGAATGTATACAAAGAAAGTAAGCAGGGAGTAAACTCATTTCCCGAACGATTTTTAAAATTATTTTTTCACCACTAAAACCCATGAGACTTGTAGTTTTCAAAAATATTTTCATTTTTGATGAGACGCCGAATGAAAGCAGTTTAATCGCCGGCAACCGAAAACCCGCGATTTCCCGTAAATCCCGGTCGGCCCGTATAGTCGAATGTATACAAAGAAAGTAAGCAGGGAGTAAACTCATTTCCCGAACGATTTTTAAAATTATTTTTTCACCACTAAAACCCATGAGACTTGTAGTTTTCAAAAATATTTTCATTTTTGATGAGACGCCGAATGAAAGCAGTTTAATCGCCGGCAACCGAAAACCCGCGATTTCCCGTAAATCCCGTATAGTCGAATGTATACAAAGAAAGTAAGCAGGGAGTAAACTCATTTCCCGAACGATTTTTAAAATTATTTTTTCACCACTAAAACCCATGAGACTTGTAGTTTTCAAAAATATTTTCATTTTTGATGAGACGCCGAATGAAAGCAGTTTAATCGCCGGCAACCGAAAACCCGCGATTTCCCGTAAATCCCGTCGGCCCGTATAGTCGAATGTATACAAAGAAAGTAAGCAGGGAGTAAACTCATTTCCCGAACGATTTTTAAAATTTTTTTCACCACTAAAACCCATGAGACTTGTAGTTTTCAAAAATATTTTCATTTTTGATGAGACGCCGAATGAAAGCAGTTTAATCGCCGGCAACCGAAAACCCGCGATTTCCCGTAAATCCCGTATAGTCGAATGTATACAAAGAAAGTAAGCAGGGAGTAAACTCATTTCCCGAACGATTTTTAAAATTATTTTTTCACCACTAAAACCCATGAGACTTGTAGTTTTCAAAAATATTTTCATTTTTGATGAGACGCCGAATGAAAGCAGTTTAATCGCCGGCAACCGAAAACCCGCGATTTCCCGTAAATCCCGGTCGGCCCGTATAGTCGAATGTATACAAAGAAAGTAAGCAGGGAGTAAACTCATTTCCCGAACGATTTTTAAAATTATTTTTTCACCACTAAAACCCATGAGACTTGTAGTTTTCAAAAATATTTTCATTTTTGATGAGACGCCGAATGAAAGCAGTTTAATCGCCGGCAACCGAAAACCCGCGATTTCCCGTAAATCCCGGTCGGCCCGTATAGTCGAATGTATACAAAGAAAGTAAGCAGGGAGTAAACTCATTTCCCGAACGATTTTTAAAATTATTTTTTCACCACTAAAACCCATGAGACTTGTAGTTTTCAAAAATATTTTCATTTTTGATGAGACGCCGAATGAAAGCAGTTTAATCGCCGGCAACCGAAAACCCGCGATTTCCCGTAAATCCCGTATAGTCGAATGTATACAAAGAAAGTAAGCAGGGAGTAAACTCATTTCCCGAACGATTTTTAAAATTATTTTTTCACCACTAAAACCCATGAGACTTGTAGTTTTCAAAAATATTTTCATTTTTGATGAGACGCCGAATGAAAGCAGTTTAATCGCCGGCAACCGAAAACCCGCGATTTCCCGTAAATCCCGTATAGTCGAATGTATACAAAGAAAGTAAGCAGGGAGTAAACTCATTTCCCGAACGATTTTTAAAATTATTTTTTCACCACTAAAACCCATGAGACTTGTAGTTTTCAAAAATATTTTCATTTTTGATGAGACGCCGAATGAAAGCAGTTTAATCGCCGGCAACCGAAAACCCGCGATTTCCCGTAAATCCCGGCTCGGCCCGTATAGTCGAATGTATACAAAGAAAGTAAGCAGGGAGTAAACTCATTTCCCGAACGATTTTTAAAATTATTTTTTCACCACTAAAACCCATGAGACTTGTAGTTTTCAAAAATATTTTCATTTTTGATGAGACGCCGAATGAAAGCAGTTTAATCGCCGGCAACCGAAAACCCGCGATTTCCCGTAAATCCCGGCTCGGCCCGTATAGTCGAATGTATACAAAGAAAGTAAGCAGGGAGTAAACTCATTTCCCGAACGATTTTTAAAATTATTTTTTCACCACTAAAACCCATGAGACTTGTAGTTTTCAAAAATATTTTCATTTTTGATGAGACGCCGAATGAAAGCAGTTTAATCGCCGGCAACCGAAAACCCGCGATTTCCCGTAAATCCCGTATAGTCGAATGTATACAAAGAAAGTAAGCAGGGAGTAAACTCATTTCCCGAACGATTTTTAAAATTATTTTTTCACCACTAAAACCCATGAGACTTGTAGTTTTCAAAAATATTTTCATTTTTGATGAGACGCCGAATGAAAGCAGTTTAATCGCCGGCAACCGAAAACCCGCGATTTCCCGTAAATCCCGTCGGCCCGTATAGTCGAATGTATACAAAGAAAGTAAGCAGGGAGTAAACTCATTTCCCGAACGATTTTTAAAATTATTTTTTCACCACTAAAACCCATGAGACTTGTAGTTTTCAAAAATATTTTCATTTTTGATGAGACGCCGAATGAAAGCAGTTTAATCGCCGGCAACCGAAAACCCGCGATTTCCCGTAAATCCCGTCGGCCCGTATAGTCGAATGTATACAAAGAAAGTAAGCAGGGAGTAAACTCATTTCCCGAACGATTTTTAAAATTATTTTTTCACCACTAAAACCCATGAGACTTGTAGTTTTCAAAAATATTTTCATTTTTGATGAGACGCCGAATGAAAGCAGTTTAATCGCCGGCAACCGAAAACCCGCGATTTCCCGTAAATCCCGGATCGGCCGTATAGTCGAATGTATACAAAGAAAGTAAGCAGGGAGTAAACTCATTTCCCGAACGATTTTTAAAATTATTTTTTCACCACTAAAACCCATGAGACTTGTAGTTTTCAAAAATATTTTCATTTTTGATGAGACGCCGAATGAAAGCAGTTTAATCGCCGGCAACCGAAAACCCGCGATTTCCCGTAAATCCCGTATAGTCGAATGTATACAAAGAAAGTAAGCAGGGAGTAAACTCATTTCCCGAACGATTTTTAAAATTATTTTTTCACCACTAAAACCCATGAGACTTGTAGTTTTCAAAAATATTTTCATTTTTGATGAGACGCCGAATGAAAGCAGTTTAATCGCCGGCAACCGAAAACCCGCGATTTCCCGTAAATCCCGTATAGTCGAATGTATACAAAGAAAGTAAGCAGGGAGTAAACTCATTTCCCGAACGATTTTTAAAATTATTTTTTCACCACTAAAACCCATGAGACTTGTAGTTTTCAAAAATATTTTCATTTTTGATGAGACGCCGAATGAAAGCAGTTTAATCGCCGGCAACCGAAAACCCGCGATTTCCCGTAAATCCCGTATAGTCGAATGTATACAAAGAAAGTAAGCAGGGAGTAAACTCATTTCCCGAACGATTTTTAAAATTATTTTTTCACCACTAAAACCCATGAGACTTGTAGTTTTCAAAAATATTTTCATTTTTGATGAGACGCCGAATGAAAGCAGTTTAATCGCCGGCAACCGAAAACCCGCGATTTCCCGTAAATCCCGGTCGGCCCGTATAGTCGAATGTATACAAAGAAAGTAAGCAGGGAGTAAACTCATTTCCCGAACGATTTTTAAAATTATTTTTTCACCACTAAAACCCATGAGACTTGTAGTTTTCAAAAATATTTTCATTTTTGATGAGACGCCGAATGAAAGCAGTTTAATCGCCGGCAACCGAAAACCCGCGATTTCCCGTAAATCCCGTATAGTCGAATGTATACAAAGAAAGTAAGCAGGGAGTAAACTCATTTCCCGAACGATTTTTAAAAATTTTTTCACCACTAAAACCCATGAGACTTGTAGTTTTCAAAAATATTTTCATTTTTGATGAGACGCCGAATGAAAGCAGTTTAATCGCCGGCAACCGAAAACCCGCGATTTCCCGTAAATCCCGGATCGGCCCGTATAGTCGAATGTATACAAAGAAAGTAAGCAGGGAGTAAACTCATTTCCCGAACGATTTTTAAAATTATTTTTTCACCACTAAAACCCATGAGACTTGTAGTTTTCAAAAATATTTTCATTTTTGATGAGACGCCGAATGAAAGCAGTTTAATCGCCGGCAACCGAAAACCCGCGATTTCCCGTAAATCCCGTATAGTCGAATGTATACAAAGAAAGTAAGCAGGGAGTAAACTCATTTCCCGAACGATTTTTAAAATTATTTTTTCACCACTAAAACCCATGAGACTTGTAGTTTTCAAAAATATTTTCATTTTTGATGAGACGCCGAATGAAAGCAGTTTAATCGCCGGCAACCGAAAACCCGCGATTTCCCGTAAATCCCGTATAGTCGAATGTATACAAAGAAAGTAAGCAGGGAGTAAACTCATTTCCCGAACGATTTTTAAAATTATTTTTTCACCACTAAAACCCATGAGACTTGTAGTTTTCAAAAATATTTTCATTTTTGATGAGACGCCGAATGAAAGCAGTTTAATCGCCGGCAACCGAAAACCCGCGATTTCCCGTAAATCCCGTATAGTCGAATGTATACAAAGAAAGTAAGCAGGGAGTAAACTCATTTCCCGAACGATTTTTAAAATTATTTTTTCACCACTAAAACCCATGAGACTTGTAGTTTTCAAAAATATTTTCATTTTTGATGAGACGCCGAATGAAAGCAGTTTAATCGCCGGCAACCGAAAACCCGCGATTTCCCGTAAATCCCGGTCGGCCCGTATAGTCGAATGTATACAAAGAAAGTAAGCAGGGAGTAAACTCATTTCCCGAACGATTTTTAAAATTATTTTTTCACCACTAAAACCCATGAGACTTGTAGTTTTCAAAAATATTTTCATTTTTGATGAGACGCCGAATGAAAGCAGTTTAATCGCCGGCAACCGAAAACCCGCGATTTCCCGTAAATCCCGTATAGTCGAATGTATACAAAGAAAGTAAGCAGGGAGTAAACTCATTTCCCGAACGATTTTTAAAATTATTTTTTCACCACTAAAACCCATGAGACTTGTAGTTTTCAAAAATATTTTCATTTTTGATGAGACGCCGAATGAAAGCAGTTTAATCGCCGGCAACCGAAAACCCGCGATTTCCCGTAAATCCCGTATAGTCGAATGTATACAAAGAAAGTAAGCAGGGAGTAAACTCATTTCCCGAACGATTTTTAAAATTATTTTTTCACCACTAAAACCCATGAGACTTGTAGTTTTCAAAATATTTTCATTTTTGATGAGACGCCGAATGAAAGCAGTTTAATCGCCGGCAACCGAAAACCCGCGATTTCCCGTAAATCCCG
>JASGCC010001585.1:0-34763 GCA_030067915.1 Hydractinia echinata | reverse complement strand
GTATGTCTAAGGTAGAGTCAGTGCTATAAGAAATTTTTGTTTTGTTGAGAGAGTGTCGCGTTTTTAGGGTAGAGGAATGCCTCGGTCTGCCAGGAACAGAAGAAGAACAGTGGAACTGAAAAGAAACACGGAAAGAATATTTAAAGATGATCGAATACTTTCACTTGTGTGACGTAGAATCTGGGGAAGTCGGGGCGTACTTATACAGAACAAGAGGGTAAACAGGTTATTCAATTATACTGATGACTGGCCGTCGTTCTTTAAAAAAAAACCCTTCAGATATAAAAATATGTAGCGTACACTCTGTGATTCACAGACATAAAGTAAAGGGGAGGGTGTCATTAGAAGCGCCTTGCCCTGTTTGAAGCATTGTGCATTGTCTTGTTTTGTGCATGTTTATTTAGTTTCCACTGTTTGTGGAGCTTTCTGATGAGGATGGAGATAACGCTTTTTCTGAAAAAAAAAAAATAAAATTAGAACGTTGCGAATAGAGACGTAATGTACTTTTTCATCAGCGAAAGTATTATTTAATGAGGATGGGTTTTGAAACTAGCAATGTGCGGGGGTTTCGTTTCGTTTTATTGTTTTTAATGGAAGATTAGGGCTAATTTTCTTTGCTGCATAGTTCTAACGAACATGAACCTAACATCTCTGGTAGGAAATATAACTTTACGGCGATGAAGGAATGGTTATAAAATAATTATAATAGTGAGGCTTTCCAGAATTTTCAATTTTTCAATTTTCTTACATTCATTACTTTTTACTGTCTCCTTATTTTTTTTTCTTCACAATGATTCGAAGACATAAAGTTATCAAATAAGTATAGTCCTAATATCGGGTTTGTAATATGCAGAGCCACACTAGAACAAGATTAGATTACGGGACATAGCATTTGTAAAAACTTGAAGAATTTGATCTTCTGAAATTTCTTTTGTCTCAGTCGCTAGCTGCAAGGAATTTATTGATCTAACGCTCCATGGTATGCTTAATTTTAGTTTGATTTTCTTCTCCTAAAGTACTTGTCGTAATTATTCGGTTAAGTGTACAGTGGAACTTTGGCTGGTAACCTGGTACTGGTTTCCTGGGTGGGCTGGGTGTTCTTTGCTGGCATTAAAGTTTGGGAAAACCCCAGAACGGGTTGTCTTTACCATAGGACCCAGAGAGATTAGGTCCTATAGATTAACATTTGAATTCTTTTGTATTTCTTCGAAAAAAAATATTTGATCTAATCTCGATTTCCCATATTTCGAATGTAATACAATTTCTGTCTCACAACTGACCATATTCAAGCTTTTCCATCTACGATTATTAAAAAATCGTTGTAGCTCTTCGGAAAAATGCTCTTGAATTAAACCTTTTATTAATAAGAATAGCCAAATTTTTCAGACCTGAGGTTGGTAATTTTTTTTATTTCTCGCTATTGTTCAAATAGAGCGCCTGTTCAGGCGGGTTATTAAACGTGAAACTGTATTGGTGTCAAGAGGTACGGTATAACGTAAAGAAAAATTTGTAAATGCATCATCAACTTAAAAAACCTTGAATTTTTGAATCTCTTAAAAGGTCGCTGGTTCCTGGCCGGAGAATAAAAAAACCCAGTGTCGTTGGTGAACTTCGTTTATATATGGTGATTGTCCCTTCGGTGTGTTGCGTGCTGTGTTGGATTAGAAGATGCCATTTGAAGCCTTGCGAGAATGTTGTGCAGACACCTTGGCTATAAAAATGTGCCCTCTATTCTCAACCATGGCGTGATCTGATGGAAATAGTAAAGGTGTAGCTAGTATCTTTGCCTTTAGACTAGTTGCTTAACTTTCATATTATTGATGTTTTAGCAAAACAATAAGTAATTTTATTAAAGATTCTGCGGCACATCGTGTTATGATATTTGAAGAAGACACACTGCGAAGATGCTATTCTGACGTTGAATGAGTTAGATTCATGAGAAACGCTGCCAGAGAAGATTGGGTCAGAAGAGCTCAACAGGTAAAATATATTACTGTGTTATAAAACGAAGAAGATATGTTTTTGTATGTTATTCAAAATTGATATGCGTGAAAAGAATAGTTAAGGGGACGCAACGTCTGTCTTTTGCCTCATCCTTGTTTTCTAACATTTAACGCTCGGCATACGGCAAATGCCGAGGTGAATTTTTCTTCGCAAATTATAAATATCCTTGTCAACGATGGCCTTCAGTCCTGAGCGTATAAGTATATGCCAGAATGTAGTGGAATAATGGAGACCAAGCGATAGAAATAGTATTTCCTTACACAACGTAATTATACAGAGATTCTAATAAAAAGATGATCTTGGTGCTAGAGACATTTTGCGCTGATTATTATTAGCCGGGCAAGATTACCCTAAATCAGCATATGAAAGGTAGTGTTAGATACTGAAAACTGGTTGATACACATGGCACCTGGGACATTACGCTAAAGCAGAATCTACACTGGGCAATACATGAGTAAAACATATGTCTATTTATACACATTTATCTAAGAAACTACTCTCACCCTTTCTGCTTCTTCAATTTTAGATCTCTCTTCATCTTTCTTTCTTTCTGCTGCAAGAGCGAGTTCTCTTTTTTTTCTTTCTTCGCGTTCTTCTAGTTCAGCCTGAATTATTAGACAATCGTCAGCAAACAAGAAAAAAAAACAGCAGACAAGTTAACAGATTATCCACAGAGGAAGGCAGGCAGATCCATTCCATGCTGGCTGTAAAATAATGTTAATTTCTGCAAGCAATGTGAAATGGACCGTTGCAAGGCTTTGGGCCTTGGGAGCTTGAACAAGAACATTTAAATAATTTTAGGTAAGTTCTTATAAGAGAAAGCAAGGAGAAAATTAAGTTGTAATTCCCTGTAAATTAAACAAATACATCGCAGTTATTTTTCAATTTTCTGAGAATAAATAATAAACAAAACAATAAATAAATAAACAAAACAATAAATAATAAACAAAACAATAAATAATAAACAAAACAATAAATAAATAATAAACAAAACAATAAATAAATAATAAACAAAACAATAAATAATAAACAAAACAATAAAAAATAAACAAAACAATAAATAAATAAACAAAACAATAAATAATAAACAAAACAATAAATAATAAACAAAACAATAAATAATAAACAAAACAATAAATAATAAACAAAACAATAAATAATAAACAAAACAATAAATAATAAACAAAACAATAAATAATAAACAAAACAATAAATAAATAAACAAAACAATAAATAATAAACAAAACAATAAATAATAAACAAAACAATAAATAAATAAACAAAACAATAAATAATAAACAAAACAATAAATAATAAACAAAACAATAAATAATAAACAAAACAATAAATAAATAATAAACAAAACAATAAAAAATAAACAAAACAATAAAAATAAACAAAACAATAAATAAATAATAAACAAAACAATAAATAATAAACAAAACAATAAATAATATAATAAACAAAACAATAAATAATAAACAAAACAATAAATAAATAATAAACAAAACAATAAATAAATAATAAACAATAAATAAATAATAAACAAAACAATAAATAATAAACAAAACAATAAATAATAAACAAAACAATAAATAAATAATAAACAAAACAATAAATAAATAATAAACAAAACAATAAATAAATAATAAACAAAACAATAAATAATAAACAAAACAATAAATAATAAACAAAACAAAAATAATAAACAAAACAATAAATAATAAACAAAACAATAAATAATAAACAAAACAATAAATAAATAAACAAAACAATAAATAATAAACAAAACAATAAATAAATAATAAACAAAACAATAAAAAATAAACAAAACAATAAAAATAAACAAAACAATAAATAATAAACAAAACAATAAATAATAAACAAAACAATAAATAATAAACAAAACAATAAATAATAAACAAAACAATAAAAAATAATAAACAAAACAATAAACAAAACAATAAACAAAAAACATCGTATACTTTCGTGTAACAACAAATATTTTTTGTGTGCTTTTGTGAATTAGGCGAAAATTCACAAGTAACGTGAAAGTTTGTAGTTCAAAAAGATGCTGCAAAAATTTTTACCTGTCTTTCTGCACGTTTTTCTGCTTTCATTTCCAATTTTTTTAACTTTTTTGCTCCAACTTTTCCTGGAGCTTTATCGCCATCCCAGTCTTCTTGACCTTCAACATCTAAAATATCTTATATTAGGGTAACATCCAGAAATTTAGTGGCTATTCAATCTGCAGAACATTTATCACGATCCTCTAAGGGAAGTTCTTGTAGTGTGGTAAGGAAAAGAGGATTTCATCTTCTCTTCCTTGAATCAGGTTAATTCCAACAATTATTATATGACTAAAAACTATTACAGTGAAGCCGCAATTTATTCGTAACTGGTCAATGTCAATTCTCAAACAGGTCTATTTCAAATTTGAAATAGACCAGGTTGTAATTGACCGGTTTTATTTTACTTCATAATTTGTTTTGTTTTTATCACAAGAAAAGCCTGCGATTTCCAAATGTTATATGATTGGCTATTTCTTACAACATAACTAATTGCCAATTTCATTTTATTATTTAGAACCATAAGTTTTATTTTGATTGGCTTAGATTTTTAAACACCAGAAAAAAATATCTTGCGTTGTTTCTACTTTTCACACAAATATTTTATCGTAAAAATGGAAGCAAGTGAAGGAAGATTTCAACTTTTTAATAATATACAAGTTGTGTTTTAGTTTAATCCGAAGTTGAGTTCTTTAATAATAAAGCATTTTATTATGAGTAATTTCCTTTTTTTCTTCCCCCTTTGAAACATTTTATGTTTGATGATAAGAAATTTCATAAATTTGTAATTTTCCTAAAAACGAGCCCATAAAAAGTCCCTACAAAAAATATTTTTTAATCATATAGTTAACATGGAATAACATTATTATTTGAGGGCTTATATCCATCAATAAGGGGAGAGCGATCGCTCTTACTCGCGCCAAGACTCTCCCAATTTTGAGAAATAAGAAACTAGCTGAGCCATTGATTGCTCCCTAAATTCAACAAAAAGATAAAAAAGGTTTCAAAATAAAATATGCGTTTAAAACTTATTCTATTTATTCAACTACTATTTATAACTTAGTTATTGTAACCTTGGCGAGCGATTTATTGCTTGGGTGTTATTTTCTTATTAATAGGCTTGGGACAGTACAATCTGAGGATTAACCACCAATTGTCACTTAAAATATTTTTGCAGGTTGGTGTACCTTCTGTTAAAGTCTGACATCTGTAGCATGAAGTTAACCATTACCACAACCAAACAATTGCTTTTTTGAAATGTCACACTATTTTTGTCTATGTTTATATTTATAAATATATGAAATCAAGTCATTATTTTAGTTCCCAGGTAAATACCTAGTACCAATGCTACATACTATTATTTGTTTAATTTCCTGTACTTTAAAATGTACCATGGTTGCTTGACATGTCAGTGAAATCGTTCTCTTTTAGAAATTACAGGCAGTGAATCATAAATAAAAAAGTGGATGCTGAACGTCGATCTGACTTTAGGCAATAGGGTCTTTGTAACCAGGCCTTTAGTTTACAAAAGAGAATATATGCAAATTTAACAAAAAATTTTTTTTGCTCACCATCAAATCCACCATTATCATTATCATCATCTTCCACATCTCGCCTCACTCTCATTCGACGAGGTCTTCTTCCGCCAGCTACAACAACAGGTTTTTTCACTTCTTGGTTGAGAGTCTTCTCTAGAAACAACCGATTAGATTGAAGTCTACATTACTAGTTTATCTATGCATACCAAATACTACAGAATCAGAAAAGATACAAATTAAGTCAATTTATTCTTATGATATAGTACTGTAAAATTTGAGCAAATAATACAGCTTTTAGGTCAGCTACAAAAAAGATACTGCCACATTTTACCAGAGAGAAAAAATAATGCATTCTCACATTTCAATAATCTAACACTATATATACAAATTTTCTGAGAAAAACATAAAACGAACTGTTAATATTTTATAGGAATTTTTTTAAAACAGAAACAAGGGGAATTCCCTATCACTATTTCAAAAATCTAACTTTAAAATTAATAGTGAAAAACCACAAGTAAAAAATCATACATTTTTGAAAAGGTTTACTCTTGGTCTGTCTTGAATAAATATGTGGTCCGTATCAGGGTTGGTTATCACTGAATTTCAATGTGACTTCCTCTGGAGGTTACGTTGGCCTACGCCACCTAAGGGTTAAGGTGGCAGGGTTTGGTACTGCCTAAAAGTACTGCCCAACCTGAAGCCCAAATGGGATAGACCACATTTTGTTTGAAAAAAAAACATTTCTTTTTCACTTCACAGGCAAGAAGTAATGACATATATACTAAGATTTTGTGCTAAAATATGCTGCTGAAAAGAGAAAAACATTATTTTAGTAAAAAAGAGAATTGTACTGGTGGCAATGATGGTGGTAGTGAAAGTGTGAACAACGCTTTAAAAATATAATCTTTCTTGTTTCAATCAGCAATGCCGATTTGGCAAAGGCTTGCTTTTAATAAAATTAATTTTTCCTCATAAAAAAATCAATTCCAAATCTTAACACTTCAATCCCTGGGAGCCTAAATTAGGAAGTTAGTGTTTCTATGACACATATAGTATAATCACTTACTTTCTTTCTTCTTTTTACTTTGTGAAAAGTAATATGAAACATACAACACCAGTGCGATAACTGCAGCTAATATCAACCATATTACAGCCGCATATTGTGAATTTTGATTGAATTTACCCTCTTCTTCATGTGACATTTTAATTTTTATGTTTATACAAACCTAAATAAAAGCATACACACATAAAGCACAGTACACCCAGATGTATAACCTATTTTTTACTATGCAAAAACTAAGATAGTTTTATACAAATGCGTAACAAAATTACATAAAAATTAAGGAGATGTAAAATGTCTTTATTTAAGTATTTAAAGGGATCCAGGGGTACTTTTACAAGTTGGACTTACCTGAAAGATTTTCATAAGAAATTCCCAATGACATATTCACTTTTTGTTAAAAGTTCATGTAACCCCATATATATCGTAATAATAATAATAATAAATATTTAAAGTGGCTAGCCCAGAAAATCACAAAAACCTATAGTTAGTGGATTGTTTCCACTGGGGGCCACTAATCGTTTTTTAAATATTTGTTTTTCTTGACACCTTGATGGCCGCTTCGATCTTCTTGTTCGTTAAAAATTTCAGACTAGCTCCAGTCCTTTTTAGTGGCACGTGACGACCCTGTTACGTAATATTTCAGAAGCGCTCACAAATTAATGACTTTCACTCGCTATTATTAATGACTTTCCAGGGAATTCCACGAAGAAAACAACACGCGTGCTACACATCGCACGCGTAAATCTATTTTAGAAAATTTGCGCGTGCGTTTTTTCCGACCGTCTCAAAATTTCCGTACGTAATTCGTATCAAAACTTCGTATCAAGCGCTTAAAATTAGCGTCGGCATTCGGCACTGCCGACGTAATTGCCGACGTAAAATACGAAGATACCGTAGTTGCGGCGGCAAAAAAATTTCCGACATAATTTTGTTGTGAAATTTGAATGGATGTCACGATCAAAAACGGTTGGTGTTATTATGAAGAACGTAAGGTATAGAGAACATTAAAGTCGGCCCCTTTCCTTCATGCTGACACTCTTATGCTTGGCTGGTGCATTACACTGAGACTCGAACGAAAGACGGAAGACCATTTGGAACCATGTCACAAGTCAGTCCGACCTTCATCGTCACAGAGAATACTGCGAGAAGAGTGTGCACCCATGCAAGTTAAATATAACCAGAACATGGGAGAGGTTAGGTGTCCTGTACCTTAATACAGCTTTCGGACGAATGTTCTCGTGATGTAATACCAAAGAAAAAACATGTTGAATAAAGTTTAAAATATCTTTTTAAAAGGGGAAAGAGAAATCAAATATGTTTAGTAATAATAATCGAAAAAATTGTATATCGTATTAAAAAGAAGTCCAGAAGTTCTGTCTCCCACACGACACAGCAGGCAATAAGTCAGCCCTGCCCTCGGTTTTGTGAGAAGAGATGTTCCGTGAAGACTCTAACAATTGAGTCTCCTGTACAGTTTTGCTTCATGTTAAGCTGTGCCAGTGACAAGCATTTTCAAAGCATGCCACCGGCGACTTCTGCGATATACAACCTAATGATGCCCTAACCTAATGAATTCATCTCGAAACATAAAAAGCCAGTAACATTCGAAAAGAACAACAGGTGTTATTACGCAATGCAACGTATTCAATTTCTAAAAATAATTCATTTTTAAACGCGCATGTTTTTCATTCAAATTCCGAACTTTAAGTCATTTTTTTCTTTGATTATTATTATAGTAAATAATTACTTTATACAACAGACATTTCAGGTGCGCATTATTGAAGTGACTAAAGTGTTTCTGGTGCGTGATTGAAAACGCTGCTCCATTGTTGCAGGAGCGTGCGGAGGTGCGGGGGCGCGATCGCGCACCTCAAAAGACCAGGACTGTTTTACGCGAGTAAAGAGCGTAATTAGCGAGTGCGATGAATCGCACGCCTGAATATAGCTGTTGCGCGTGTGTAGCGTCTCATGGAATTCCCTGCTTTCATAGCCAAAAACAATTAATATGTCAACCTAGGCGGGGTACGATGCTCAAGTGAGTATTGCCAACCTTGTTCTCAACAATCCCTTGGGGATGAGGTTGCCTAAGTTACTCAGTAGATGGATTATTTTTTATTAAAAAATCAATAGAAAAGAATACTACTTTAATTCATCCCATGATACAGAAAGAGACAGAAATTACTGTCTAATTAAAGTTTGTTTTCTTATGATATTCTTCCAATATGTAGCGCAAACATCAATCTGCTGGTTTCGTCCTAAGAACGTTTAGATACGAAAATGTGGGGTAACCAGTTTTAAATTTAGAGTATGCTAACCTTGTCCCCAGGCCTTTTGGTTCTGAACTGCTCTGCACCTTCATGATTGGACGTTTTAAAAGCATACATCATACATTAATGTCCAACGAAACTCTCATAATTTGTTGTTCGTGCATTTGCCGTAGGAGGCAACTGAAATATGCTCTGGAAAAACAAATACTTTTTTCCCTTGTTATATCTTTGTTATATCTTTGGCTATTTTTCACACGTCTGATCGCACAAGGCCTAGGGACTTTTTATGTGCGATTTTACCACGTCAAATAATTGCCGACGCCCTTAATCCTATTCGTGCTGGAGGGGGAGGGGTGATGCAGCCTCCTCTCCCTTCCCTCTTCAACTTCTTCCATAACATTATGGGCTTATAGTATACACCTTGATATTTTGTTACTTTTATTTGCCTTCCAAAATATATCCTTTTGAAATAAAAACCATACACAAATGTGTGGCATGTTGAATAATCAGTAACTTTCACAACCTGCATCTCAAATAAAAGTCCTTTGAAATAAAAATCATGCACAACTTGCGTCTCAAATAAAAAGTCCTTTGAAATAAAAATCATGCACATTTTATTTTCCGTTTGATTGCTCATCTATGTGAGAACATATGCAGAATTATTTCTATTTTTTTTAAAAAAAATAATCGTTCGTAAAGAACTTTAAGCAGAATTATTTTAATTTTATTTAAAAAAAATAATCGTTCGTAGAGAACTTTCGTTTCACTTTGCCAAGAGAAGGTATCTGTTCTGGCTATAACACAGTCAGTAATAATTAAAGCGCTACTGAAATATTACGTAACAGGGTCACATGTCAGTAAAAAAGACTGGAGCTAGAATGAAAATTTTTAACGAAGAATAAGGTCGAAGATAACCAAGATGGCGGTCAAGCAAGAAGAAAAATAAATATTTAAAAAGCTATATCTGGAGTTACATGAAGTGTTAACAAAAAGTGAATATCATTTAGCATTTCTCATGCAAATCTTTCAGATGAGTCCAACTTGTAAAGTACCTCGGGATCCCTTTAATGTAAAGAATAAGAAGAACAGGTCCCGAAACAGATCCCCCTGTGGCGTACACCACTAAGCACTGGTACTGTTCTGCCCAGTTTATGTTTACAAACAGGACGGCCAGATTATGTAAGCATGGCCTGATTATGTTTTTTTTTGCCCTGATTATGTCGTGGTGACTGGATTATGAACACTGATAGAACTAGATTTTGCTGATGGGTGGGCTCATTTTTATTTTTCACGGGAATTGAATTCTGAAGATGACCTAAATTATTTTTTTTGCAGGAATTAAGTTTGGTAAAAAGTTATTAAACTTGCGAATCCCAAAATTTAGTTTCCACAAAATTTTGTTTCCTTTGAAAACAACAACTTTGCCACCAGGGCTATTTGCTTGTCAGAAGTGATGACAATGTGATAAAACCCAGTTGGCCCGATTATGTTTGTTCTATAAGTGCCAAATAATATTTAACTGTTGTACATAAGCCGGCCTGCCCCGATTATGTTTGTTTTTTAAGTAACACATGATATTAGACTGTCGTACATAAACCGGCCTGCCCTGATTATGTTCGTTCTATAAGTGCTAAATAATATTTTTAACTGTCGTACATAAGCTGGCCAGTCCTGATTATGTTGCCCTGATTATGTATTTTCTGCCCTGTTTATAAACGGGGCAAGCTGCCGTACATAATCAGAGCAGCGTTCATAATCCGGGCAGAACAGTACCAAGCTGATTCTCTACCAGAAATAACTACTCTCTGCTCTCTCCCAGATAACCAGGAGTTAATGCAGTTAGTAACATTTTCTCCAATTCATGTGCTATTAGTTTTTTAAGCAGTCTTTTTTGGGGGAATTAAGAGGGATATATACCCTGTCCATTATTTTATGGGTCATGGTTCGGATGGGGAATCTTACACAGTATTTAATTCTCATTTTAAGCTGCGCAGACCCAAGTAGGTTCCATGAGGCTCTACATCCCCCCAGCCAAACAAAAAAAACAGTTTCTAAAGTCAGAAATAATTTCTGTTTTACAGAATAAACAACATGAAATCTGGTTTCCAAATTCAGAAACTGTTTCTTTATTTTCTGTGATCTTTTTGTGCGCGTCACTCAAAAAATATATGACGCCTTACAGTGTTTTCGTGAAAAACATATTCTTACTAAAAAGCAGGTTAAAATTAAATTAACTCTACTGCCCGAATTCTTCCCAACAGAACGGAATGTCTTTTTATTCGTTCAACGTACCGCGATTCAATTAGTGCTAACATAGTATAGATACGTCAACCTTGAACATCTATTTAATTCATTTTATGCCATGGGAAAAGATAACTGAAATATTTAGATATTTTAATCTAAGAGAAAAGTACATTTGGATAAAAAATGGATAAAATTGAGAAATTAGAAATTTGTTTTTTTTCAAAATTTGTTTGTTCGTCCAAAATGCTTTAAATGTTTTGAGTTACCTGGCATTGAATAACGCCCTGCTAGGCACGGAATAAGGAAGGAAAGCGAATCTCGTGCAAACCAAGCGCAGCCAGCTAGCTTGTACAATGGCAGACCCCACTGAAGCAGAAAGTACGAATAAAAGTGGATCGTCTGATTTAGAGAATCAAAGGCAAGATTTTGACAATCAAAAAGCTGTGCAAAATGAATTAGAACAATCTGATGTTAAACCTAAACTTGATGAAAAAGTAACTACTTCAAGCTCAAGCAACAAGAAGAAGAAAAAGAAGAAAACAAGCGATACTGTTGATGGACAAACAAAAGAAAAGCAGGCACCTACAATGGATATTCGAACTTTGCAAAAAATGATAGCTGGAAGTTCTATTCGGTCTGCTGAAGAAGAGGCAAATGATAAAACTTATTTATTTTGGGATACACAGCCTGTTCCAAAACTAGGTAGCTATAACTATAATAATTAAAATTTTGTTTTATCAGGTCATTCCGGCGTTTTAAAAAAAGGACGTGGATATTCTGCCGGTACCGGCAGAATAAGTGGGGGTATTTATTCTGCCGGCACTAATTACCGGTAGAATAAGGGGGTATTAATTCTGCCGGCAGTAACCAACTACGGGCAGAATAAAGAGAGATATTAGTCTGCCGGCACTAACTACCGGCAGAATAAATCTGCCGGCAGTAATAGCGGAAAACACGAGTCAAGTGGAAAAAAATATAATGCCGGCTATGTACCTTCTTCGATTGCTTTTTTATCTCCCCTTTTCGTAACAGAATATGGTAACATTATTTTAAGAATGTAATGACAAAAGAATTATTGACTTTTGTATTGTAAAGTTTGGTAAAAAAAGCAAATATTCCCATCTGTGCTATTAAAACAAATGTTGTGGTATCTAATTAAGCACCTTGCACAAGAGCGTGGTTAAAAATAATAATAATAATAAATATTTAAAGTGGCTAGCCCAGAAAATCACAAAAACCTATAGTTAGTGGATTGTTTCCACTGGGGGCCACTAGAACAAAAAAGAAACAAAAAATGATAAACCTTAGACTGCCTCAGCTCAATCAAACATAGTAACATTTATAATCTGTGAAAATTGAAAAGAAAAAGAATAAAAAACAAAAATTAAAAAGTTAAAAAGTGATCTCCATTAGAATTTGCCAAATACATTAGAGATGGAAGTCTTAAACGAAAGCAGACTTCCATCACAGGTCACTTGGTCTGGAAGATTATTCCACACTTTTGCAGCTCTAAATGGGTAGGCTTTTTTGCCAAATTCCGTGTTGACCAAGGGAAGTGTGAACCTGTTTTTTGAAGCTCCTCTTGTTTGATGATTATGACAGTTTTTTGTCAAAAGGAATTTTGAGCGCATGTAATCAGGAGCAATGTGATTCATGGCTTTGAAAACTAATATGGCATCGTTTTTGATGAGTAAATTATTCATTGAATATTCCCTCTCTTTCCCAAGAAAGGTACGGACACATTTTAATCGTTTTTCTAGTTTTCCCAATCTACCTTGGGTGGCACAAGCCCATGCCGAGGAGCAGTAGTTGAAATATGGCATGACAAGTGCATTAATTAAAAGGTTTTTTGTGTGAGGTGTTAAACAGGATGCAATGGTTCTAATTTTAGAATATTTAATTAGTATTTTTCTATTTATGTCATTAATGTGCTTTTCCCATTGCATTTTTTGATCAAATGTTACCCCAAGATATTTAACTTTTTCGCTCCTCTTCAAAGGAATACCCATATAGTTGATAGTTTTGTTCTCAACTTTTTTTAACTGGCTGTGGTTGCCGAGAAAGATTGTTTTGTCCGTATTAAAAGTCATTTTGTTATTATTCAGCCAGAGGTCGACTTGCGAAAGTTCTAACTCGAGCTGGGAGACAAGGGTATCCAAGTTTTTATGAGACGAAATAATTATTGTATCATCTGCATATAGATGGTGGTAGTTTGAATTGATGACAGATTTTAAGTCATCAATATACAAAAGAAAGAGCAGGGGCCCCAACACAGATCCCTGCGGCACCCCAAAAGCGTCTTCATGAAGCAGATCTGATCCTGTGTCGTTTACAAGAGTCAGCTGCATTCGGCCCGTTAAGTAGGACTCGAACCAGTCAAAGGCAGCATCTCTGATGCCAAAACACCATAGTTTTTTTAACAGAATTTTATGATCAACAGTGTCAAAAGCTTTTTTAAGGTCAATGAGCACAGCACAAACAAAGTTATGTTGGTCAAGCTCAGTAAGAATAAAATCAGAGACATCGACTACTGCAGTTTCTGTGGCAGTACAATATATAATAAATCAAAAAGGACGTAGCTGTCAAAGCAGGAGCTCTTCAAGCTTTAGTCTTCTTTTTTCTTTCTTCGACTTAGCGCGCCAAGACCGGAGCGTTTTAGATACGTCCGACCTCAACGAGAGCTAAGCATGGAAGCGACAAACTCTGCTTTACAATTTCCACACAAACTTTCTTTCCGTGATTCAACTGCATCTTTTATGTATTCGTACAGCTTACCATAAGTTTCTTTTAGGCAAAATCTCCTAATTAGTTTTATATTGAATGATTTGTCACTTCGCAATTAGGAAGATCCTGTTTGATCTACGCTTTCGTTTTTATTTATACAGTTGATAGCACATTCGGGTGAAAACAAAACAGACAAAATCATTTTAGCCTTTCCTTCTTTGTTCATCTTGTTAAAGTCATAAATTTGGAAATCACCATAGAGAACAGGTAATTAGCCGTTTCCTTGCTTTGGTCTGTGAGGCGCCTTTGTTTTGACAAGTGGTTGAACAATATCTGTGAAAAATATACCATTTAAAAGTATAACATATATATATATATCATCAAAAGTGTAACACAATTAACAATCAAATTTATATTACAAAGATTACTTTTAATCTTTAATATGTACAGATAATAAATGAAGGCAGCAGGAATTGAACCTGCAACTGCAAGACAAGAGCCATGCTGTTTTCCTGTTAAACTATACCTTCGAACATAATGATTCTTAAGTTGACTTAATAATAAGCCACAACAGGGTGGCAAAACGCCTATAAAAATTGTACCACCGTGTATAGCTAGCTAGTTACCTTGTTGAGTTCATGATTATACTTATCAACTATATCCTTTACTTCTAAAGTTTGGCCATCTGCAGATGCCCTAATGTTGATACTAAATGGGCAGTTATTCTTCGGTGTTCTGTAATAAAGAAAAAAGAACAGTAGCCAGCTAGGCTGGCTGGGTGAACAGAGCTTGTTAACTAATACTATGCAGAAATTGTTTTTAATAAAAAGCTAGAATCAACCTTGAAAAATAAATAACTTATTAATATGTACTTACTGCGAGGAGCGTTTTCCTGAACTTTCTGATTAAAATTTACCACCACCATGAACACAACACAAGACAGTTTGGCAGTTTAAGCTCATAATAATATTTTAAATCAGGGTTTAGTGTTTTCCCACTTAAGAAGTTTTATTGTCCAAGAATCTCTAATCCATAAATCTACAAAATGTGATGTTTCAAAACGTTCAAATCTATTACATAACTCTCCAACAGTAAATGCACCATTAACCGCATCCGCCATTACGATAATGCCTGAATGATGTTGACGTACGCGATTTGGCGGGAAATTTACTGTCGGCAGAATAATTTTCTTCCTTAATCTGCCGGTACCGTCCGACTAACGCGTGTTACTATTCTGCCGATACCGGCAGAATATACACTCCGTTAAAAAAAACTTAAATTTCGCCCGGAGAAAACCGAATCAACCCGAAACAACATTTTTTTAAACATTTATTACCATGATCAGTACAGGATCTTAGATAGATAGATGTGCATATTTTACATGGCTAGCCTCACAAATATCGAGGGATATACCCTGTCTATTATTTCCAGGAGGGGCCATGGCTTAGATGGAGAGTCCTAGAGTATTTAATGCTCATTTTGAGCTACGCAGACCCATTTAAGGGCCCGCGCTCTACTAGACAACTCCCGGCAACATCCAACGGCCCACACAGTGTGCCATCTTCCCAATTTCCCTCACATGGCTTGGGTTAACCCGGGGCTATGGTAACATTCACTCGCCCATGTTGAATCGCCGTCAAGAGGAATCGAACCTCGGTCTCCCGCACAGAGTACGAGAGCTATTCTGTGCGGGAGACCGAGGTTCGATTCCTCTTGACGGCGATTCAACATGGGCGCCGATCGGGTGAGTGTCCCCCGATTGAGTAAACCACTCGATCAAGTGAGTCGGCACCGGCGACAATTTTTCACGACCACCCGATTGAGTGAGTCATAACTGGCAGTAAATTTTTAGCTAGCTAAATACATAAACTTAGTTCTTGCCTAAGCACCTAGTCAGCTTAAGCTCTAGAGGCAGCTAGCTAGCTATGTTAAAGATATCAATATTTCTCTACTATACTTTGTGTCAGATATGATAAAAAATATGCACATTTTTCTCTATATAGCTTGCTATACTGGCTCCTTACTAAACTAACTCCAAGTACATGTCTATAAGACAACTAAAATGAGCTTCAGAGCCTCAACATGTGCAACCTAGACTGAAAATATGAACTCAAGAATTCATCAATAGCGTTGGAACGGCACGGTGAATTTTTTTTTTAATCGGTGAATCGGCGCCAAATAAGTTTATGATTTAATGTAAACAAAAATTATATTGCACTTTTGGCCAGCGGCTTGCCCTTTTAAAAAGCAATTTTAAGCAAGAAAAATACTCCCCCGATTCAGGTAAGTCTCTCCTGATCGGGTGGTTGCGCACTCACTCGATCGGGTGATTTACCCCGATCGGGGGACAGTCACCCGATCAGGGAAAGATCCCGTACTGATGATGTATAATTTATTCTTTTAATGTCGAGCAGTGGTAGTGGATGTTAGACTTAAATCTCTGGTTATGACAGAGGGTTAGTAAACAAAATAAGAACGCGTATATTTATATTAACATAATTGTCTGTCTTCTGTGTATTAACGAAGTCCGTAGATACTTTACAGTACAGCTACCGCGCCATTATAGCGCATTTGCATATCGGCACATAACGCATGGTTAAGGTACCCAATACCAAACATAAACGTAACGGTAGACTAATAGTCATATACTCAACAGTGGAAGTTCTGAAAAAACTGTTTTTTATATCATTTATTCGATAAATATAGCTGTAATAAAATCCCACAAATAATAAACTGAGAGTAAAACGACAAAATAGCACCTTCCTTCTTCGCGACAAAATTTAAATGAGAACAATGAGCCTCACGCGCATTTCATTATGGGCGCAATTCGGGCGGTTTCGGACGGGATCAGGCTTTTCCGGGTGATTACAGACGAAAACCTTAAAAAAAAACCGAAAAACGCCTGCATCCGCCCTAACATATACAGCGTTTTTGGCGAGTCGACACCCTCGTTCCGAATATGGAAAGAGGGTGCCGATAAGCCACTAACACCCGCATATATAAGGGCAAGTTTGGCTGACCTTGCAGGTTTTTTAGGGCAAATACGCAGAACTTGCCCGAAAACCCTCGTAATATGGAAACTGATTACAATTTTTCTGTCTTCCGCAAGTGACATTGGGTGTCTGACCAATAGAAAGCCCCACTAACAAACATAAATATTATATAGAATCAGAGTGTACTTCAGGGGTTCTTTCGCTACTAGAGTTATTATTAAATTTGCCCCTGTCTCAAAGCTATTCTTCAACGAAACACATAAACAGTTTCTAAAGTCGGAAACAATTTCTGCTTTACCGAAAAATACCCATAAAATCTGATTTCTGAATTCGCAAAATGTTTTTCTTTTTAGAGAGTTTCCATATACAGAAACTGTTTCCATATCTGTACTTTATCCCAGACTGTTTGTGACCTATGCACTTGTTGTAACATGGTATGTTTGATAAGAACAAGGTAGTTTTGTAAAAAAGTCATGGAGTGTTTGACATGGAGTGTCATCATTGGGGGTGATTTTAACCTCATTTTAACCACATGCAAATTGGACTTGAGTTTCCAATACTTCAGACAAACAAAGTCGAAGAAACAAGACTGGGGTAGACACAAACCTTACAATCTGATCTCAACCTAAGTTGATTAGTTCAAAACTTAACAGAGAAACATGATAATTATATTGAACAACAAGGACTCTTCGATTTATTAGTGACTATCACATTATAGACAAGAGCTTATTCCAATCGGGCTATCACTTCAATTATAACTCATTTAGGGGGCGTTCTCTGGATAATATCACAACTTTATTGCGCGTAAATATAACAGCCTCGGGCGTTAATTTAAATTATCAGCCCTGTGTTTTTGTTGCGTTCAAAAAATGCGGGCCGATAATGGATTTACAGCCCACTTCCAGGGTTGTAATGTTGTTATCGGCCCGCAAACAACAATACAATGTCTTCTGTTTTATTTGATCGAACATTCGAATTTTTTGTTTCTCAGAGACAAAAAAACAAAACAAAAAAATCTGGCGAGAAACAACATTATAGCAGCAAAATGGCACAAGATCAGGACAAGAAAAAAGAATTTGATTTTGGTGATATTGAAATAAGTTATAACTAGCTGATTACCTGTGGGAGAATCCACTCAATCTCTCATTAAACCGATGTAAGGGATACCAAACAAAAACATACAACACAGTAATTTGAATTTTAAAAAATTAAAATTTCAACCTCGACCCCGGGCTCTTTGTCTCCTTTATAGCAGGATGGCAAAAAGAGAAAAAAGCCCTAGGATCGAGGTTGCTCACAATTTGCATTATTTTAAAAGCAGATTGTTTATAACCGCTGAAACAAAACGTCAAAAAAAATTATGAAATAAAAATGGAAAATGTCCAAAAAAATCAAAGGCGTCTAACAACCGTTACGTAAAAAGCGAAATACGCTAAAACTATATACTTGCTTTGCCATTCCAGAAGTACACCAGGGAAAAAAAGGATACCAAACATTAAAAAAAATCCAACATTTTTCGTTAAGTCATGCAAAATCAGCTATTTGGTCTATATTGCATACGGCAACCCTTCCAAAGTTATACTCAAAATATAAGAAATTAATAGTTGAAAACACATAAAAGAGAAATATAATAAACTTGAATCATTTGATATATTATATATCTACTGAAATATTTCAATCTAAAATATTAAAAGAACAGTTTGCCTTACAGACCTAAACTTATAATCAAGAAAATCACGCATAAAATCAAAGAAGATAACAATGCAGCGTTTTCGAATTTAAAAATCGAATATATTTCAAACTATCGTAACGTAACAGATGTAAACATTGATTTAAATTTAAGTTTTAGGTTTAGGTTTATTATAACGACATCAGCACCGGGTCACACAGTCTGTAGTGTTAAAAACAGTAACAACGGAAAAAATTACTTTTTACAGTTTATATAAATTCTTCTCTATGATACACACGCTGTGTGTTTTCGTTTCAGCGTTGATGTTCTTAACCTTTTTGACAAATGCTATTCTTATTATTCTCAATATGTTCTTAGCATGACTATGGCCTGAAAATATGCAATGCCTTAATAAAATAAATCCTGCTATAAGTTACTATAGCTAGTTAATGGCGATTTCTACATGTAACGGCCCATTGCTTGGACAGAAAAATATTCAGTTCGTTCGATATACAATAAAAAAAAGTAAACTTCTAATCAATTTTGTGCGTCATACAAATGTTCATATTTAAAACAAACTATCAAGATTAGACGTATTTTTAGGATATTCTAAACTTCTGACCTATTTTTCAGAGTATATTCTTTACAAAATAAGTTAGAGTATATTCTTTACAAAATAAGTGCTTCAAGAAAATATTTTCCGGCTTAAGACACAACAACAAACTTAATATTTAAGGAAAAATTTAGCTCTGAAAGAAACGGTTAAAAAATCGTTATACACCAAAATTCATTTCTCTATCAAATAATTTAAACAACACACCTGCTTTTCGTTCGCTTTCTCAGTTAGGTCGCTAGCTAGGGTTCTTTGAATAAAAGTCCAATCAGTTTTTTACTTCGATTACTAAATTTCGCTTCATCTCAAAGAGAACGAATTGAAAATGTATAGCTACAATTGCCTGATGCATTTCCAATAAATTCTTTTTGTGATGTTATATCATGGTACGTCTTTCTTCGTTTTAAAAAATATTTCCACAACAACAGTTTGTTTTTTACATTTTAGATTCAAATTACATTCATATTCGAATGCGATACAACCTCGGTCCCAGAACACAAAAATGGAAAATATAGAAAAACATATAAGCTTTAATCTAACCTCATGATGAGTAAACTTTATTTGAAATAACTTTTTTCAGGATTAATTTGAAAAACAGACAACCATCTTCACTTCGGTTTTCTTTTGTCAGTTGATAAACAACTTGTTTCCATGAGATACTGCGCGCACATGGTAAACTGGGGGTAAAATTAAATTTTTTTAACCGTAACGGCCGTAAACGGAGTGAAATTTTCAGCCCTCCACTCTCATTTACACCCTCTGCTTCGCATCGGGCATAAATGATACTGTTGGGCTGAAAATTTCATTCCGCGGGCGGTAAATAAAAATATTGCCCTCAAAATGAACGCTATTGTTATATTATCATATAAAAAATTGGGAATGAGCATAGAAGCCAAAGCTATAGAAGGATTTTTTTCGAAAATCTGAAATACTTCTCATGTTTACTCAAAAAAAATTTCTAAAATTACGAACGGTATTGGTCCCTTGAAATACATTGACAATCAACTCATCCATGATGCAAAAGCTACAAAAAATATACTTTTTAACCAACAAAACCATCAGTGAACTTTCTTCAAAGTCTGCTTGTGGCCCTGACGATTTTTCTTCTATTCTATTACTTCAATGTAGTCACTCCTTATCAGTCCCATTTCCATCTTTTAGAAGTAATGCATCGAAACTAGCAACATTTCCACTATCCTCAGAAGTGCATTAATTGCTCCTCAACACAAAGTTGGTAGTGGCTGCACACCTGTAATCTATTAACCCATTGCATCAACCTTCCATATTGTGAAGGTTTTCAAGAATTCCTGAGAAACCAAACTTGTCAATTAATGGATAAACAAAATCTTTTTACTTAAAAACAACATGGTTTTAGGTCACTCCTGCCTTTGCCAACTATTAACGCACCACTTCAACTTCTCTCGAATAGCTGCAATGTTGATAAAGTGTATCTAAAATTTGAAAAGCCATTTGACAAGGTTGACATTGTTCCATCATAGAGCTGCAAAAAATTGATATATTAAGATAAAATCTATAAATTGCTCAAGTCTTTTTTCACAAACCGAACCCAGACTTTTATTGTCAACAATTTACCCTATGAACCTGCAAACATTATTATCAGTTTCTCAAATTAACTAAATGAAAATAGCTATCAGTTAATAAAAATGTATATCTGAGGTGTCCAGGAAAGGGGCTCAATTTTTTGTCAGACTTTTAAGCATTGGGTACATGGAAAGTGCAGTGTTTAATTTTTTTTACCATTTGTTAAGCATATTGTTAGCCTTGGTGAACCCTTCTGATGTGTGTTTTCTAATGACATGGGTATATTAATTAGATGCAGTCTTTTAAAGCTCAATTAACACCACTGCCCTACACTCTCTAAACTTAGCTTTGGTGATTATACCTTTTGTTTGAGGACCATTTAACACCTTTACCCATTACAGACCATTTCATGAGAGGCAAATCTGTATGTTTTCTGTATGTCTGCGATAGCTTTCTGAAATTATCGAAATTACGAAAAAAGCGAAATACGAAGTCAGAGAATGATTTAAAAGGCTTTGCAACCGATCTAACAAAGTTAAAATAGAAAAATAAATAAATTAATAACAAGAAAGCAAGAGATGCCATTAATAATAATTTGATCTAAATTTATTTTTACATCTTTTATACGTAAAGTTTTCTTGGCATAAAATGAAACAAAATAATGAATTATTATAGATTGTCTGTAACAACGATGTACGGAAAATTATTTTCTCATTTTTTTATAATTTTATTATCCATTTTCATTTTACCAATCATAGTGTGCATAATAAAATGAGTGGCAGTAATGGGGAGGACAAAATTTCATGTGTCTTATTAATTGTATTTTTCAAATTTTTTTCACATTTTTTGTCGCCGCCTGTTATTTTGAAAGTAGCGAATATAAGAAAAGAAAAGAAAGAAGAATATCATTCAAACTTAATTGTAACTTTTTTTACTGATTTTAACAGCATTTATCAATTTAGTCCTGGGACTAGCTTGTGAAATACATGTCAATAACACCTAAAAATGATACCTGTCATACTGCTGTATTACCAGAAGCAAATCATTTCAATATGCTCAATGTGATTGCAAAGATATAAATAGATTAGAATAACATTCAACACCAAAAGAAAAATTGATCTCCAGAGAGAATGGTGTTTTAGAGAGAGTGAGGAAATCGTTATTGAGAGAAAAAAATAAAGCACGTAAGTGAAGTAAGGTCATAAGCATTGGGTTCTTTTAAAAAACTTTGTTCAGATTAAATTTTAAATGTGCGTTATTTGGCAAATATTTATATGGTCCGTGAAGTAACGTTTTTGTGATTTTATAATTCAAGCTCTTTATATTAATAATCCTCTTTCGGAGAATTAAAGTTAAAAAATAACTAAAATAAAATAAGTAAAAAATAAATAAAAATCTTCGATAGTAACAGGAAATTGTTTTAGTAAGGAATTTCATGATCCATCCTTAGCATTGAAATGTTAAATATCGTTATTAGCCACGCTTCAACTTTCTGTAATTTCATTTACATTAAATATTGTTTGTCCCACAAGTAGTTACAAAGTTTAATTAATGACTTTACTCACAATTTTTTGTACCCTGGGTTTAAATTCCCAGCTATGAACTTTGGTGGAACTTGCTCTTTGTATGTTCCGAAACCAAAACAATAGCCCATGTGCGGTGTACCAGGGTAAAGGAATTTTGTCCTTACTTTTGCTTCTTAAAAATTTATTTTTTTAAGATCGCACGCGCGGAATTATTAAGGTGTGCGATTCATTGCACGCCTACCTAAAGTCTTACGAAATGGCCTGTCATTATAGCTCAAGGCATTATTTCAGTTTTTAATTTGTTTCTCCAATATTTAGCATACCGTAACATACTCAAAGCCTAATTGTGTTTTTCGTGAAGCATATCCCAGCCTGTTTTTAAATTTTCACTTGCTTATAAAAAAGAACATGTTTTGCAGGAATGTTAAGAGCTGACGTTCAGTTTGTAGGTAAGTATTGCAAAGGTGAGATTATAGACAAAGTTTTTTACAGCAGTGGCTTGTTAGAGACAGTTACAAATTTCAGTTACTTAGGTGATATGTTGGGTAGTGAGAGGTGTTAGAGGAAGTGATACTGGCAGGATAGATAGTTCAGAGAGTTATACTTCCTTCGTGGACTAATCGAGTCTTGTCGATTGAGGTAAAAGGTAGGTTGTATAAGGCCTGTAAAAGAAGTGCTATGTTGTATGGTAATGAGACTTAAGCAGTGAAGAAGATCTTTACTGTGTATAAAAGAAGGATATGAGAAAGGTAAGGTGGATATGTAACACCCGTTTGAGAAACAAAAAGGGTTCAGATGAGCTCAGAAGCAGGCTAAGTATTCATAGCATTAAAGAAACTGAGTTGGTTGGGACACATAGAAATAATGGATAATTGGGTAAGAAAGTTTAGAGAATTAACAGTTCCTGAGACAAAACCTAGAGGTATTAAGGACAGACTTGATGCAGAGAAATTTGAGTTTAGAATTGACATAGTCAGATTGGAAAAATGTCATTAATATACCCCATCCAGCCCAAGCTAGCGTGAAAAGCGGAAGCGGAAGAGAATGATGATGATTATAACAAATTTCTGTGCTTAAGACTCACAGACTTAAAATAATTGCACATTTACTTCCCAATTTTTGTGTGAATGCATAAAAATTAGTTCTCACAATTGAAAGGTGTCCTGCTATTTAAAGCTCAAGGAGTTTAAAAGTATTTTTGGACATTAATGTTATGTTTTTTGTTATATATATAATTTCTTTCGGTGAAGAAAACATTTTTTAAATTTTGTTAATATATGTTTTTTATGTATGCTTAACTCTTTTATATGTCTCAGTAACCAATAAAACAAAAAGCAGATTTCCTTATTTTTTCTCAAGGAAACACAAGCTACCGTCCGGAAAATCAGTGTACATTTTCAGGGTTTTTTTTGTAGGTGACAGTATTGAAGAAGATACTAACGAACCTGTTGAAGGAGATAAAGAAGACATACGACAAGAATCATTCTCCTTACCTGGTGGATTTGTATGGGATACTCTAGATCTAGGGAATGAAGAAGTGGTAAATATTATATTTTATAGGTTTCAGGTTGTTAGCTAGCCTTTAAATTGTTTATTACATAGACAAATCCCCATTAAAAATACTAATTGACTTTCCAAATCATTCATCTATTTTTTATTAACTATAGTACTAACCATGATGGAGTTTTGTGATATGGCTGCACAAGGCATTGTTTGATTCTTTTCATCTTTTTAAATTGAAGCGCGTGTGGCCAAATCACGTGGTTGTACTTTTATTTGCTGCAGTCAAATGCACATAAGGACTTAAAAATAGTAGCAAGCGAGGTGAAATCACAATATAATGATTTAAAATCTTTAGTCGTTGTAACAAAGAGTAAGCATCAGAAGAGCTGTTTCTGTGCATTGTCTGTCCTCTGGGAGACTCTTGCGGAAATTGCTGATTGGGGCCACAATTGGGAAATTCTAGCTATCACCCTGGGTTGGAATTTCTTAATTAATTTTTCTCAATCTAGGTAATTCCACATTGTGCTAAAATGAACTCTGGATGTTGATTAAAAGGTTCAAACTAGAAAAGAAGCAAGAATTATTGTTTCAACTGTCATTGCTTATTTGGTTAAACTCCACCTTAAATTGTCACATGTGCTATGTTCAACTTTCATTGTTTATGTGTTTATTTTCTTCGTGAGTGTAAAAAAAACTTTTGCTGATAAATTTGAAATTGCAAACATGCAACCAGGGACTAATACAGGTCAATTTAGACATCGTTATAACGATTTTGGGGACATCCAATTTGGGCGCCCAAAATAGAGAGATGAAAACTGCGTTACTTCTTGTAATGATGGATAGGGAAAAAATGTGGTGGTGACAGTTCTAGATCTTGTAGGTTCACTTTAAAATATTAACTGTTTGATACAAACAAATTGAGTTTCTCGTTTCCTGAAAAGGTTGAAAGAGAATTTAAGGGATTACCGATGCCCAAAGTAATTTCCTGGATTAACCCCTGGCAACGCTTATATTTATTTGATAATGTTATTCTTAATTCTAGTTAAAAGAGTTGTATACATTACTAAACGAGAACTATGTTGAAGATGATGACAATATGTTTCGATTCGATTATTCACCCGAATTTCTGACATGGTATGTATATTTATCCTCATACAGATTTTTTTTAGGGATGTTAGTGTGACATTATATTGCTCAGGTACCTGTAATTTGATTTTCTCTTTGTACTTAAAACTTGCTCATTTATTGTTATGGATCTGTTGACTTAATATTATGTTGTTTTGACATGTAAGAGCTGTGAACAGTTCTTTGTAAAATTTTTCTTCACATTCTTTTTAACTTCTGTGCCCCATATTAAAGTGAATCTCACATATAACTGACTAATCTGTTTTTAACTTTATTTCATGTTTTTAAAGGGCACTTCGTCCACCAGGCTGGAAAATGCAATGGCATTGTGGAGTTCGCGTAGTATCTAACAATAAGCTGGTTGGCTTTATCAGTGCAGTGCCAGCCAATATTAAAATATATGAAAAGTAGGTCACAAAGTATTATATCTTTTGTGTTTGTTTTTCACTAAGGTTTCTGCACAACTGTGGGATTCTCTGCTTTACTTTAATTAAAGCATGAAAAAGTTTTATCTGATTGAATGCACAGGCCTCTAAATTCCCTTAAAAGCATTAGCTTCTGAAACCTAAACATTTTTTAAAAAAATTGCAACAGTAATCCTTAAAGTATTTCTGTTGCAAGAAGAATATGGAACCTGTATGGAACCTGATCTAGAACCAGACATGTAAAATTCTGCTGTATAAAAACATATCCTATTAGTACTCCTATTGATGAGGATTGTACGAAGAAATTTTATATTAAACATGACCCACAAGATTTAAACAATTAAGTGCAACTGCTCAACTAGACAACCATTAAAGGTACCAGTCCCTTTTCTTTTGATAAGAATACTTATCCCAGGATCATTAAAAAACATATGGTAGGCAATTTTATTTAGTTTGTAGTTTGCTTAAGTTGATGTTTCCTTTAAAAACCTTCTAAAGAAATTGGCTGTTTATACACAAAATGTAAGTAACAGTGGAAATCTTTGCTACAACAAAAGAAGGGACTCAGGCTATATTGTTTAAGATGTTTTTGAAGGCCGTCATAACATCATTTTTGTGTTATTGATTTGTTCTTCTTTCCTTCATAGATATGTAAAGATGGTTGAAATTAATTTCCTCTGTGTGCATAAAAAGTTACGGTCAAAACGAGTAGCACCTGTTTTAATTAGAGAAATCACGAGGCGTGTTAATATGGAGGGAATATTTCAGGCTGTTTATACTGCAGGAATCGTTTTACCAAAACCTGTTGGAACATGCAGGTTAGTACAAATGAGAGCAGTATAGGGAGTAATCCAGTGTTCCGTTATCAGTAGCCATGAAACAGCTATTTCATAAGTTTGAATTTATTCCGAATTTCCCATTTTATTTGAGAAGCTAACTATATTTACTCCAAAATATAAGCATTGTGTTATAACATTATAACGCCATTTTATACAAATTGTGAAGAAATTAAATTATTTTGAATTTGAGCTTAGTGATGTAATGGAGCATTTCATATTTTTTTATACCCCCATAAATAAAATAAAGCTAAAAATTAATGAACCATGTAGATTATTTGTTAAAAACATTGGTAAGATCAGAACTTAAAAAAGCAATATTTTTAATGCAGTATGAGCCAACTAGAGGATTTTGCAACAGCGTAAAAAACTATTGTTGGAAAAAGTTTTCAAAGCAAGCGAAAAGCATCAGTTTTCCTACAAAAAATTTATACAGTCGCGTTGCAATATTTCTAGTAAGTCATCTCCACATACTCCACTACGTCACATACCAAAAGTTAGCTCAATTAAATGTAGTAAGTGAACAAACAAAAAACCGACAAACTTTTTATTATATCTTAAAAGTAAAAGTATGTATTTTACGAAAAAAGTTATTGTTAAATCCGAACAAATAGTCGATTTTCTTTTTTTGTCACTGGAGGTAAGCTTTAAAAAATCTTGTTGGCATTGCCATTTGGGATTTACGACCACTATTTTAGATTTCTAGATTACGTCCTGTAATGGAATATGAACATGTTAGATGTGACTGATTAAGTCACTGCTCTTTATAAGTGGACTCGATAAGTCTTATTTGTTTTATAGACAATTTAATTTTTGTTTACATTTATTAATAGTCCTATTTACAGACCACAGGGAGAATTTCTGTGCTGCGCTTATACAAAAATTTATATGGGTGCCATAATTTTTAAAGCTTTATTTATTTTCGCGGTTGAAAAATATTATGAAAATAAATTTATTCCACAAAAATATTATGAAAATAAATTTATTCCACAAAAATATATTCCTGTTACGCTTTAGGTACTGGCATCGTTCTCTTAACCCAAAGAAACTTATAGATGTTAAGTTTTCGCATTTGAAGAGAAACATGACAATGCAGAGGACTATAAAGTTGTATAAACTACCAGAGGTTAGTTGGTGCTAAAATAATTGTACGAGATTGTGTTATAGATATTATACAGTTTTTTGTACCCTTCATTATTTTTTTACCCATCTCTCCCTTGTGTGGAAACATGTTTTTCATTCAGCATGTATGTCTAAAAGGTAGTTAAATGTGTAGCTATATGGTGAGAACTGTGTATGGGTGAAACCTTTAATGGCTCAACCCTCCCCCTCGCCATCTTCCATCCATTGTACACGTTTATTGTGTTAATCCTAAATTAAGTACAATGTGGAGGGTATGGGCGATGAAAAACCGTTATTATTCATTATCTTCATTACTTTTTACACAATAAAAATTTGTTGCCTCTGGTAGAGACTCGTCTGGTAAGCATTTTATGTAAAGATAATAATAAGGTTTGGCGATGATAATTTTTTGTTTTACAGACTACAAAAACACCTGGCTTACGACCAATGACACAAAAAGATGTAAAATCTGGGCATACGTTATTATCAAAGGTATTTTGTTGTTTTCTTTGTCAACCATCACTTTTTTTATTTCCTGATTCAGTAATTTAAAGTGTTTTTAAAGCCACGCTGTTTTTATGCATTCGTTTCCTTAATTTCAAGAGACTTCAGAGTTTTTGTATTATATTTTATTGAGAGGAATATGTAAACCTTGTCCAATTAGACATGTATTTAAAGTCATGCATAAGAACATCCTTCAATGTAATTGGGGCATAAGAATTACCTCAAATGTATTTGGGTTTTGCTGTATTTTAATAAAAAGTATAGAAATCCACTAGTTATCAGCTACAAAAACTATTTTCCTCTTCTCTGAAACTATTTATAAATAATTCTTTTTCTTTTCTGCTTCCAAGTTTCATAAATTTTGTATAGTCTAGTACTTAATTTTTTTGTGAACCTGTTCTCAACAAATTTGAGCAAGTAATTGTACTACTGTATGATACTATAATTCATTTTCTATTTATATAGTATCTATCACAATTTCAACTAGCTCCTGATTTTACTGAAGTAGGTCGCTTGTGATTGTTTTTTGAACTTTATTGTTGCTCTTCACTTCTATATTTTTAGGTTCAAAATAATATGCTAGTTGAAATAAAAAGTCATTTTGACAAAAAAACTACAGTAATATTGGAGCCACTTAATTTATTTTCACTGTCGTTATTTTGGAGATAAGGAAACTGCTCATTTTTTATAGAAAGCTCGCCCAACACCTTTCCTTCAAGATTCTATTTTCGTCCATATGATAAATTCAAAATGATATTAAAAAGGAGAAACATAGTATATATATAAAAGTGCAGTCAATTTCTGTTTCAATGTTGCCTGTTCTTTTTAGGAGGAATTTGAGCACTGGTTTCTACCCAGAGATGGTGTTGTAACATGTCACGTTGCAACGGTAGGAAGTTCTGTGACATGCTTGTACAGTGAATACAAAAACCAGACGTGAACGCTCGATAAAAATATCTCGTGACTTTTACTACGACTTTTTACTACAATTTCTAAATGAAGGCAGTGTTGCCATGGCAATATGGATGTGTAAAATAGTTGATCATTGCTTGCCAAAATTCTTTAATAAAAATAAAAATAATAATCCATTTTCCTTTTATATTTATATTTATAGTTCATTTTGTAAGTTTATAAAGAAATTTGATGGTGTTTGGTGCTACGTTCTTTCTTTGTGGATTATATGATATGCCAATTAGTTTTTTGGGGTTGTTTCCATAAGGGCTTAACAAAAATTAAAAAAAAATAAGGCGAAAAACCTTTTACGCAATTTTTTTTCAAACAGATAATTAGATCACTCTGTTGAAAAAAAAAGTTCAGGCATGACTTCAATATCTTTTTGCAAGCAAGGGAGCTCAGAAAAAGCCTCTAAGATTTAAATTATAAATTTTGCTATACCGATTAAAAACCAGAGGATCTATTAAGATGTTCTCTTACAAAAATGTATTTTATTTTTCGCCTGATAATTTGTATTTTAAATTTCTCTCAACTCAGGATGACGAAGGGAATGTGACAGACATGGTTAGTTTTTACACGCTCCCATCGACAGTTGTGGACCATCCGAAACATAAAACATTAAAAGCAGCTTACTCCTTCTACAATGTAGCATCACGAGCCAAACTATCTGAACTTATGAATGACGCTTTAGTGGTAGCGAAAAATGTATGTACAACAATTTGTTTTTCTTTAAATATAACACCGGGTGCAGTGATGTTAAAATAATATGTTTTCCTCGTTTTTCATTTTTTTAACCAATGTGGAACTAAAATGGTAGTGCGTGTAGTCAAATGCCTGGATCATTTTGGCATTTTCAACAGCAAACTCGTAAAATATTGCGAAAAAATTAAAAATTAAAATTTATAAATTGACAAGGTTCCTGCTAAAAAGCATTTTAAAAGTATAGGCCGTTATAAAAGTATGGAAAATCTCCTTCAAAATTAAAAAAGCTGAACCTGGAAGATATATTCAAGACAAAGTTTACAGAAGTATTGAAAATAAGAATGTATGTGTATAATCATGGAGGAGCTTTTCATATATATTCTTGTGTCATTTTTGCGAAATCTTCCAAACTAATTTTTATTGTAACATGAGATTACTGTTTGCTAACATAAGGTCTCAACTGCAAGCAAATAAAATTTAGCGAGCACCATTAAAAGAGGGAACTGGTAGTACTGTTAACACCTTGCTTGAAACCTGCAGTCACGTAGACACATTGATTTGATATGTGTACAATATTTGAATTCGTATTTAATTGTAGAATGATTTTGATGTGTTCAACGCACTTAACCTTATGCACAACGATCAATTTCTGGAAGAATTGAAATTCGGAATTGGAGATGGAAATCTCAACTATTATCTGTATAATTGGAAATGTCCAACAATTGGTGAACGAGCTGTAAGTCATTTTATCTGTGTAACAAAAGGAAGAAAATTGGCTATAAGAAGCAAAATGGGAATTTTACCTACTAATACACGTTTTTTTTATAAGAAACCAAAGAAACGGCCAACTAGTAAAAGTTTCTTAAATTCTGAGATCATTTTACTAGAAAAAGTTTCTAAAATAAGAATACAGTTAACTCCCGGTAACTCGAACATCCAAGGGTCCAGAGAAAACAGTTCGACTTAACGAATGTTTGACTTAAGCGAAGCTACCGTTAATTCGAACTTAGAAAAATATGAGATATTAGTTCGAGTTAAGGCGATTTTTTCTTCAGACTCTATAAAATTTACAAATGTTACAATCTAGTAAGTTTTCACGGAGAGAAATTTCGTATGTCGGTTTGACTTAACCTTGTTGATAGTTCTTGTTTAACAACTCGACTTATTAGGTTAATATATTTGTGAAGACAGGCTCCGTTTGCACTAAACAACGTATATTACATACCAGTATTCAGTTTTCGAACATTTATTTTCTACTTAGACACTAAAAAGTTCGAGTTATCCGAAGAAATTAACTTAAGGGGGACCAAAAAATGGTTCGAGAAAACGAATGTTCGAGTTATCCGGGGTTCGAGTTAACGAGTAGTTTTTAAATAAGGAAGTATTAAGAAATGTCCAAGGGACCGTAGAAAACAGTTTGAGCTAATAAAAGTTCGAGTTAACCGGTGTTCGAGTTACCGGGAGTCTACTGTACTGTTTACTTTTGGCATACTGTAAATACCTACTATACATGTCAACTTTTGGTTGAATTTCGATGCGTTTTTCGGCAATCTAGAGGTGCTAGTATTCAAAATGTTATCCTAAAACCATAGTTTGACCTCGCCAAAAATAAATAAATACAATTTTTTCTTACGGCACCAATAGGCGTAGTTGTTACTATGGAGATTGATGGGAGGCATGTTGAAAAAAAGTTTTTTACATTTTTCAACTAGTAAAAGTTTCTTAGTTCTAATAAAGTGGTTTCTTATAGTGGTCTCAATTCCACAAGAGGGTCAGAAAAGTGCTCTGAATATCCACTAAAAGTTTCAGTTGGAAATTGTCTGGATGCGCTATTCTTAATTTTTTTTGTTTTATAAATTTTGTTTTATTCTAGATCGGACTCGTTCTACAGTAATACAGAAGTGATCATGTAATGTTGTCAGAAGGTGCGAGAGCAAGTTATGAGCAACTGCGGTGGACCGGTTCCTTTCCCACAAAATCCATGCAAGCTTCTAACAAGATATGTATTATCGTTGGATTTATTAAGAACAAAACAAACAATTATTTTATTTCCTCCCCTTTTTTTTCAATTTTTATTTTTATACTATTTGAGTTGTAGCTGTTTTAATTGCGTATTTGTTAGACGATGTTTTTATTTCACAACTAGCTAGGCTCTATTTAGCTATAACTATCTAGTTATAACTATCTAGCTATGCTCTATTTAGCTATAACTATCTAGCTATAATTATCTAGCCAGCTATCTGCGTGTAAATCGTAGGTTAAGATTTATATAATTGTAATGAATACGTTTGGATATCTCGTGTAATTTAATTTTCTTTCTGTTTTTCATACCAACTGATAACGACTAACTAATTGTGATTGAACTTCCTAAACGTCGAATCTATTAAATTTGATTTCTGCCGATATCTTTGTTACCCTTTCATAGCTAATTCCTCTCGTGCCATTTCCTCATGGATTTTTCTCTTTAAAACCACTATTTAAATTAAAGTTTATCAAAAGCGAATATAATTTATGGAGGAAACAAAATGTCTCGGTTGTTTTCTTTCCATTATTTCTCAAGCTTGTTTTACGGCTAGTATTTTGTTATGTGTCCCGTGTTTAGTTAATATTAGAACGGTTATAAAACTTGCTCATACATCTGACTACTGTCCAGAGATTCTAAACTGAATTTAAAACCCTCTCATATCAGACGTTGTTGTAGAGTAAATGTATTCTCGTTTAAACTTTCCAAATTTTAATATGGTTACAGATATATTTTGTTAGCCTGTTTGGAAGCGCTGCTTTGACGGTTTTGCTACTTTAATGCCACAGATATCCGCGATCAGAAATTTTTGCGCGAATCAGCCAATAAATGTTTTCGCGAATTGGCAAAAAACTTTTAATTTCACCAATAAGAAATGACTTTGCCAAATTCACGGAAATTTTTGACATTTACGTATTGTAACTAACAACACTCACTGTTACAATTTTAGCGTTGACATGTGACAAGGGTTTTCCTGCAAGTGAGGAAATATTTAATCTATCTTAAGAAAGTTGAAGAATATAAAATGGTGTGATACAACGTGTAGCAAGGAACAATATTTTGCTTTGTTGAAACCAATCAGAAGCATGGCAAGTTATATTTTTACAATTCTTTTAATTTGTTCACTCAGAAGATAAGTCAATCATGCCTTGAAGAATTTTCTCATCACAGAAATATATGGCAGTAAAGACAGTCTTTTTACTTCTGATTGCAATATCATCCACAACAGTTGGTACATCCAAACCGAATGTTGTTCTGTTCTACATTGAAAGCATCAATGAAGTTGCAAAAGTGTTACATCTAATCGACGAAAACATTATCAGTAGAGATGCTTTACCTAATATTTACAAACTCAGAGAGGACAGCGTTTCGTTCCACAATATATACGGAGAACTCTCCTCTTCATCGAATTTTGCTGCGTTGTTTACGGGCAAAGCAGCTGTCGACATTGGAATGATAAGAGGAAAGCTTCTTCCTTTCGATTATTTTCCCAGTTTGGCGAGTACAGGTGGTCTGGGTACTGATGAAGTAACTGTTGCTGAGTTGTTACGTTCGTGTAGTTACAAGACGTGGTTTATTGGTTACTGGAAGTTAGGACTGGGTGAAAAGGGTAACCGTTTTCCTACAGAGCATGGGTTTGATACATGGTTGGGCACCGCCCACCCTCACGACGAGTGGTGTCACAGACAAGATTCTAATAAGTCGTCACCCAGACCGGATTGGACACACCCGTATACAAACTTATTCTACAAAGCATCTTTTTTATGGATGATAGTAGTTGTCTTTTTAACTTCATTAGTGTGGTTTCGATTAATTACCTTTAGACTGTTTATAAATTTATTGATTTATACTTTTTGTACGTCATTGGCGTTTTACCTGCTGCTAAACTTGTTTATGGTTCAGCGTTCAGCTTCGTGCGTTTTATACTACCATAACACCATTTTACAGCAACCTTACGAGTTGGACAACTTAACGATGCTTTTTACACAGCATAGTAGCGAACTGTTGGAGGTCGGGGGCGTGACGCCCTTCTTTATGGTGTTAAATTACATGAAAATGAACACGCCCTTATTTCACTCTAATTTCTTTCGAACAAAGTCTATGGACATGCGGAACAGTGCTTTACTGGAGTTAGATTGGAGTATTGGGGAGATAATATCAAAATTGAAAAAGAAGAATCTCTATAATAACAGTATCATATTGCTGACTGGAAGTAAGAATCAACAGAAAAGATTTTCTGGTCAGATAGAGATATACGAGCGATACAGCAAAAAGAATTTTCGCACCATTGAAGGTTAGGCTCTTCTCAGTTTCTGTTTTGTGTTTATCTTGTTGTATTGTGGCAGAAGTTTAGTTCTATCTCCTACGCTGTCTATTTCTATAGAACGGCAAATACATACATAGTATACACTCTTTTCTCGCTATGCTCGTAACTGCACGTAACTCTGTAATATGTAGACCATATTAAAAATGTAATTACAACTGTCACTTCTAGGAAACCAATTATATTTTTAGCCTTATTTTTATTTCTTAAGCGAGTTCTCTCTGCCGTCATGTTCCAACAGGCAGATAGATCTGATTTTGAACATATCTGCCGCATGGCTTAATGGCGGCTGTGAAAAACCTAAAACTTAAATAGATTAGATATATACTTGCTTTATTTTTTTTGTTGCCATTTTATTTAAATTCCATTCCTCCTATGTGATGGATTTATAAATACATCAACTTACTATACCGTCCACTCAATTGTTTCTTCGCCCTTTGAAGAGAATGGGCGCTTCATTTTACAATGACGTGCATTGATTGATTGATTTTTTTTAGTGCTTGAGGATACATTGTGGAGTAACCGGTTAAAGATACCGTTGTTTATAAAACAGCCTTCAATTAGTGATTCTGCACAGGGTAAGGTTTTCCAGGCAGCTCCAGTTACCGATATTTTTGACACCATCCTGCATATGACGTCATGTCACTTCAACAATCGAACACACAATAGTCTTTTTACTTCCAACGAAAAAAAATATGGCGGCCATACCAGAAAGTAATTCTGAAAGTTTTGATTTACTCGAAACACATGATAAAAACGTTTTTTCTGAAAGTTCTGCTCAAATGGCTCGTATACCCAACTAATGAAATTGGTTACAGAGAGTGAAGAAGATGATTTACTGTAGAAGCTTATGTAGAGATGACTTCAGTGACAACTCTGTCAGCAGTCACTTCAAGGAAGGAATAGTCATGCCAGCGAGATTTTTGTTTCATTACTTCAACGTGGAGAAACCAGTAGCAGTTACATACCAGGGAAGGTATCAGTTGATGTATTC
>JASGCC010001584.1:0-34766 GCA_030067915.1 Hydractinia echinata | reverse complement strand
GACATATCAACCTTTCTGGAAATCTTTTGGGGTGTAAGGTATATATCTCTTCCAATGGTTATCCTTGGAAGAGCAGCTTTAAATGTTCAATAGATTACAGTTTCTCATTCCTTACAAACTAAAATTGACTACATTAAAACACTAATATTATCTTTTGTCAATTGGAGAGTCTGTCTGGATTGGTTTGCGCAAACTTCTTCAAAAACCTTGCTACTAAATCTAGCTTTCACAATTCTTTGTCCATCAACTTCTTCTCTGTTCAGAATCATTGGGTTTTAATGCAACTTTAGATTTTTATCTTTCACTTTCATCAAAATTTTTATCTTCATCCAGTTTGTTCAATTTCTTCTCCGTGCAGACTTAATCTCATTTTTTCCATTTGCTTTATTCAAGCAATATCAAAGCCTTTGTTTAAAACCTTGTCAGTAAAATCCCACTCTTTTCAACCTTTGTCAGTCTAAAATTCTCAACATTCCACCAAACTCATCACCAATATTCAGCTAATTCCCAACTTTCCATCAGCTTTTTTTAGCCTTCTGGAGCGGACAGTTTGCCTGTTTTCCACTAACTTACGTTTTGCATTTCACTTTATACTTTACCTTGCATAATTATCGTTGCTATCACATTTGAAATTTACCATAAATTGTTATTTACGGAAAGTAATCATTAGCCTGTATCATTATACATCACTGTTGGTGATCAATGCTTCACTATTATCTCCTCATCTTTCAATATTTCTCTTTCAGTTTTCCTGTTTTTTCATCATTGTCATGTGATTTCCATTTGATCATGTTTCTTTTTATAACGAAAGTAATAACCTGAGAAACAGATTATTATTTACAAGTTTCAGTTGATTTTATGTTGAGAAAAATTAGTCATTTTTAAAAAAAATTTATTTTTTTAAATTTGATTCTTTGCATTTTTTCCTGATATTTTTTTAAAAAAAGAATCAAAAATATTTATTGTTAAGAGGGATAAAATGAGGAAGGTGGTGCTCAAGTTTAAAATGCCTTTAAATATATTTAAATCTGTACCTGTTTGTTTCCCTGTTGTCTGTTTAACAATAACAAGACCAAAGTTCTGCGAAACACTTTACCCTTTAATTTATTGAATAAAATATTTCACGAGATATTATTTAATTCATAACGTTTAGTTGGGGTAACATTCCTTCTATCATGATATTTTGCAGTAAAAAGGCAAGATTCTTGATTTGCTTTTCCCGAAATTAAATTTAGAGTCGTTACGGTTATATAATTTTTGGTCAAAACTCCCCACATCTGTCGAAATTGTACGAAACAAGTTTGTCGATTAATTTATTCTTTGGCTACGAACTTGCTTTTTCTTAAGCAGAAAGTGAGGAAATATTCGAGTTATTAATCTATCTGGCTTTAAAAATAGATAAAATCAGTCATAAACAGCAATATATATGTAACAAAATATGCTATTATTTTTTAACAAGTTTCTTTTGAGTAAAAAAGCAAAGTTTTTTAGAGCTGAATAGAGCTTTGCAGCCATATGTTTTTCAACGAACAAATTAAATTTACTGAGGGGTAGTGTTCGACAAAATAAACTGAAAGGTGAATTTTGTATATTAATTTTTTTCTCCTTTTTGATTTTTTATGGAAATATTTTATCATCTACTCTAGAGAGAATTTATTTGGCTTTCAGAATATATATTGTAGGGTTATACTAAACTTGAAGACTATAATTATTTTTCAAATATCATATAGTTTTAATATAGCGAGCAGACGGAGATATTTAAAAATACTGAGTATGTGTCTCAGGGGGTTACCGATCCTTTAAGTGCAGTAACCCTTTTTTAGCTGATCCAATTAGCGATTATTTACTCAGTGTTTTATTATAATATATGCCGTTTTTTCCTAAAAATATAGGCTCCTTTACATAATAAAATGATTTTTTTACTTATGACACCAAAATGCTGATCAGCAGAAATGTCTATTTAAAAATGTATCATTACAATCTCGTTAACTTTCATCAGCTCTGTTTTTAAATAACCTGGAGTAACCCTATTAAAATGGCTGCGTGGTTTACCAAGCATGTCTGAAAATTTTAAAGTAAAGCGAAAAATGCTATCGAAAGTTAAAGCTCGTCCAGTGTAGCATAATGAGATCGTCTTAAATTTTCTACATTATGCGCCATCTTGTTGTTAATGATAACGTTTCTCTTTATAAATTACCAAATTTCTTTCTGATATCAATGTCGCAAAGCTCATAGGACTTAAAACTTTTCGGCAGACTACATTAATTATACATGATTTATATTTAAAGAGGAATTAGTTGAGGTGAACTATTTTGTGGTGAAAGATATATAGTATTTAGCTATAAAATCGTGACAAGTTGTTATAACAGAAAAATAGAGGATATATACGTACTGTAATTCTAAATTAATTTACAATTCTATAAAATATAAAATGCAACAACTCTTATATAAGTGTAATAATATAATTAAAAAGAAATCCTGGTATATTTAATAGAGGTTTCTGCTCACCTTAATAGAGGTCTTTATCATCAGATTATAGGCATTACTGAATAATATAATATGACTGATTTGTTGAATATTATGTTCATAATGTTTTATATTAATCTTGCTCAATGCAATTTTGATTATTAACCATTTTAACAGACTCGTAATGACTGTTGTTTCTCAATTTGCGCGTCATTTCGCTAGTCTTTTGTGGTAAACTTACACCTTAAAACTATGGAGAAATTTACAGATATCAATCAATATAAACGAAACGATATTAACGATCTTTTATTCAATATTTACTTCAGCTTACAGAAAAAGGCAAGCAATGAGAGTGTTTGAAGACAAGGATAATCTCTCTATACTCAAACTTTACAAAGCTTTTCAATTGATGTATATTTCTATGTATTGAAATTCTGCAAGTGCCACTAAATGTAGTTGCGATCTCTTTTTCAATATTTCCATGTTGACAAAAATTCCATTCAGGATTATTGTGAGATTTTACTGTCCAATAGTTTTTCAATGTACGTGTGTAAGAAAATTAGACTACATATCGATAAACTTTTCTTAAACCAATGATCGTATAATCTTCATGTAAATTTAAGCAGCCATTCTTCTACTAGGAAATCTGAATATAAGCAGAAAAGCTACTGTAACCGGTTTTACTGAGATTATACAATATACGCAGCCAGGTAATTACATGTTCCAATGTTTTACCAAGGTTCAAAGGAAAATCGGATAACGCTCTGCTCTCTGTAGCCACACTTTGTGTAAGATTATATAATAATGATAATATTTGCTCTAACGGACCACAGTGCGTACCTGCTCGTGTTTGAGCCGGGATAGGGTCAAATAAGCTTGTTGGCAGCAATACAATTCAATCAATATATACACTGTTTACTGATTAAAAACACATCCTACTTTACTTACAATTGTACGTGGCAATTCAGGCCCGAGATAGATAATATGTTAAAATGATATCATTATTCTGCACGATAGCAGGCTACGTAAAAAATTCGAGAAAATTCTTTACCCCCGCAATGCACAGGGTTGCTACTTGAACTAATTGACTACATAGAATAAAATACCCTACATGCAGAGTTCAACACAGGCAAATTGTAATTCACAATCTGAAGCCACTCAGCAAATTGCATGGATTTGCAACCCCATAGCCCTAAAGTGTTATATAAAACCGAAAATAATGACATGCAATGTAATCCCAAATTTGAATAAGAAAAGTGATTTGAACATACGCCACACAGTAAACATATAAACAACCTCCTTAGTAGTTTGTATCTGTTACAATTGAACTATCCGCATATTAGTTCACAGATTCTATGACAGAGTTAATGAGACCTCTATATTTTTCAACCAAACAGCTTCCAAAATTTGGTGTTTAAATTAAAAAAGACTTGGATACCAATAATTTATAGTAATCTTTGTTTAATTTCCCTAGTTTTTGTTTTCCTCCCTAAAGTAGTTTAGAATTTTGTATATCTGGACCCTCGTGCGTGATTGTACTCAAAAAGAAATTTGCACAATATAAGAATTCGAAATAGAATATGATACGAGTGGTTAAAAAATGTGAGCCGTGGTAAGGCGATTTGCCAAGTATTAACTAGGGTATAGTTCTGCCACATGCGCGTGCTGAATTTTTTTCAAATCAGCTCATGAACAGAATCTAAATATAATTGAAAAATAATATATTTGTTATACTTATTGTGTGCTTAGATACCACAAATATAAAGAAAAACTCTGAAGATCTCAAGCAATCTCTCGTGCGTATGGCTAAATGATACTCATATTTTGACTATATGCAGAGTGAGGACACATAACTAAGTTAGATCTCATACCATGTGGGATGATGCTCTGGTCAGACATATTCATTCAAAACCTCAATATTAAACAACAAAATTATGTTATGCAACAAGAATTGCATTCACTAACACTAATTAATATGGATATCTATATCACATCTATGTACCTTATATAGAGTCACACTTTTCAGGAAATCATTAAATTGAACACATCAATATACGAACTAAGACTATATTTTAATACTGCCGATTGGTAAGTATAAATATAAATTTACGAAAGAGAATAGGTTAATTGTAAGTCAAACGACTATGAATCTTTATAAGATGTTAAGATAAAAAGAGACCTTAGCAATACGTGTGAAAAAAAAGTTCCTGATTATTAAGTATTTATAGTTTTTATTACTAAAAAAATAGCAGGACAAATCGCAAGTGCCTGTATTAGAGAACTATTATAAATTGACGCTTCGTCTGAATAATAAATACTTCTCCTTTAACTGTCGGAGTATGAAAAAAAATTAACATAAAGTCTATCATTGCTTCCTCAAATATTTACAATACTAACTAAAACAAACGACTTATCTTACGACAAAGAATAAATAGATAAATGATCAACTTTTTGTAACTCATTAACTGATATGTTGCATTTATTATGCATATACTCTTGTCTAGTTCTAGGACTGTGGGCATCTTCTTCATATTACAGATGCCGTGCGAACGTTATGAATTGCTCTATTCTCATTAAACTTGACTTTAGCTCACAAGATCACCTGGAGCAACTTCTATGATAAGACTAAATTACTTTAAGCATTCATAACAGTTCGTACTTATCGATTATATAACATATTAGCTTCGATATCTTGTGTCGTTTGCGCTGAACCATTGTAGTATGCGTTATATACAATACGTAATATACGTTCAGGTCCACCTAGAAGATTGTCTCGATTCCAGTGGATAAGATCTCCTCACTAATAATAGTAAGTATATAGCAATAATTGAGCATATGAATTGAAATCCTGTCTCTATACATATCTATTATAGTCACATGCTTAGGATTTATTGATACACTCCTAGTAAAATATATTAAGCATTATCTTTACTTAATTGATAATTTAGTTTAGATACAGTGTATTTTAAATGATTTAGTTTTTTTTATCGACAAAGGGACACACGTTTATACAATAGTAGAAATTTAATAAGCTTAATATGTGTATGATCCTAGTAGAATGAGATTATTGAGTAATGGCTTCCAGTAATGCCATAAGTCGCGAATATATCTACACGTGTGATACGTTTTCATAAGGTCTTAAGATAATAATAAACTTGTTATTATAAGAGAAAGTTGATATCTCAATTGTTTTCCCTGGTATTCCACCTAAATGAGAAGTCAGCTTTTTTATGGTAGCCCATACAGTTAAACTTAATTAAACAACCCCTTACTCTGGGTTGTACTCTTGTTTTGATATTATCTCCCCGCTTGGAATAGGACCTCTCTATATAGAAAACATTAACACAAACCTTTGTATTTGATGTATTGAAATTCTGCTAGGGAAGATACTTATTTAATCCCTTTTTAATAGTTGAAGATTTTATACATTATTTTATGTAAAGCGCAACTTATTACAACTGTTGCTTTGTTCAAGGTGCCCTCTTTTTAGTTTCTCTATAATATTGTAGATTGGTATATTATAATGGTTACTATTTTTTCACATTTATAGCGGGATAGAGTAAAGATAATTCAGTTGTAATAAGAAGGAGTGATACAAGTGAACTGGTCAAGACTTAGAAATGGGAAATTTATTGGACCTTGCATACATTTAATGCCGTGTGAAAAAGACTGGTAATTTAATTTCTTGCGAGTAAAAACTTAGATAGACATATAGCGATAAGATAGCGAAAAGCTGTAAAAACGTTTATTTTGTCGTATATCATCTAATATTGTATGCGAAACTCTCAGAAACAGTTTAGTAAATAATTGTGATACCTCAATGGAAGCGAGCAAAAGACATTACAGGATTGGATTGGTGACCTGGTTAGTACCAAAAATCCATGCTTTTATTGAAATTTCTAAGTTAGTGTCTTGCATATGTTGGATATGTATTAAAGAGCTCCTATTGATACTTCGAACGGTACAAAACTTTTTTTTCACTGTCAGAAACTACATTTTTCATAATTGTCATGATGAGGAAGCACATCCGATAGAAGGAAGGACATCATGAATCTTAGAAGGAGAGTTAAAGCAGTTAAGCAACAAATGAGAACAACAAAGCAGTGAGAGTGAAGAGCTGTGTTGGACATTCTTACAGAGTGAATTGTTTTATGCGGTATTTGCGGTAAGATGTCTTTTCATTATTATGATGATCTCCATTATTAAAGATTATGAATGAATGTGTATTTTGTATACAAGTTCGTTTAGTTTATCCATATTACAAATTTGTCATAGAAGCTAAGAGAATATCTCTAACAATTATTATAATGTTAGAGAATTTTTTTCAGTCAATATTTAACTGAAAAGGCTGATTACTAATTCATTTGAGAAGAAAAAAGTATTTCGCCATTCTTGTTCCCCGTCTCGGACATTGAGCTTGAGCAGGATTTAGAGGCGGATTGTATTATATAGATAAAAAGCTCAGACCCAATGTGTGACAAAGGGGGAGGGGTAAAAACGCGAAATTGTGCGGGTGTCCTGATATAGGAAAAGCCACTCTCGTCGTGGTCACAATGACTCAGAAATGTCGTATGTATGATTGTTTGTACTTTAATAACGTGAACAAGTTCTGTAAAACAAGGCATTCCCCTTTTTAGTCATGCAAGAAGAAGGCGATTGATTTATCATTGATTTCTATGGACTACATTCGCGTGTGAATATGTAAGTCAAATTCTTCAATTCTAATGCTCTGTCTTTGTCATGGCTGATATTACCTTAGTTTATATAATATCACTCTATCTTCGTGTGCTTCCATTATCTCAAGATAAACTTACACTGAGTGCAATTAGTTATTCTGTATGGTATATACTCTCTCTAATACTTTAATGTATTACTCGAATTATACACAAAAATTAAAATCTAGCCGCATAAATATACTCGACATAACATTTAGGTCTCAGAATAACTAGTCGTATAGAAACTGTGAAATTCTATACCGGACTCACTATGTCATAAATTGTGATACTTCTTCGCATTTCAACTGTATATTTTACTGTGCAATCAATGATTTACCGTTTATGTTCACCGGATAGAAAAAAGTATTATATAGCACATACTTACTTTATAACTGTTGAGGTTATTTTCGTGTATGACTTTTAATATTAATCGATGAATTCTTGTATTGAACATGTTTATTGATCTAATAACTCAGGACGATAATTCAAATTTATACATCAACACCCTCTCGGTTCGTTTTTAAAATTGTCTATGGCATGGCACCAGCAGTATCGATTAAAGCTCAATTAAGTTGCAGCATCGTTTAATACGGTGTAGCGGTTGTGTGCAGTTCTTTTTAGGATTTAAACCGCTACCTGAATTTTTTGTAGGGAGATTCCACATAATGTCGTGGTCTCGGTCTAGTTCTGTTAATTTTTTTTCTGTCATATATTTTGCGGGAGTGGACTAGAAACATGCCTCATATACACTACTGTACTAAAGGAGAGTCATTGAATGGTTGTAGATACGAGTACGCAATTAAGATGTGAGAGAGTTAAGCCCAGACAACACGTCTTGGATATATCGCTTGGTTAAAACTCCTCTAATTCTTCATAGTATAACGCTTAAATATTGAATATGTTGATTGTAGTTTTTTAGTACTTTTGTCAACACTATGATTTGTGTTGTTTGTTTAACGGTAAGTATCATGATTGTTGTCCTTTATATTATATAATATTATTTTAATAACGAAAAAACATACAGTCTAAGCACAACATAATTATAAACTATCTAGTAAGAAGGATTCCCTACGATCAGGCAAAGTTTATTTTTCTTTAGAGTACTGGACTATCAATTCTAAAAACAATCTGATATACTGTTTAATAAGTTGTACTGTATCATCATGTATATGCGTTGAACTTAGATTATGCGTAGTTCTGGCTCAACCGATCGTATGTTTAGTTCAATTGCATCAGTATACTGCAAATATTCATAAAAGAAATACATTTAGTATGTATATCGTCGATGTGTAGTGCAGCGAAATCAAATTGTAGCTACATCGGCTGAACTCTCTCTCGGCCTCGTATAAATTGGCATGATGATGTGGTAGCTCTTGGTGATTTCTATGTGTTATGATTTTAGGTGTGTGTGCTCATAGGAAATTTAGGTAGAAAATAGTGTGAGACCGAATTAGCATAATTTACCTCAATCCCACAAGAGCCCAAAGAGATTATAATTTATCTACATGGTCGGTGTCAGTCACCTGTTCAAAATTTATTGTAAGACAGGTTCTTACTATTCACATGATCCTTCGTTATGAAAGGGAGAAGAGTACGCAGTGTAATGCACATAATTAATCAGAAGATGAGCAAACAGATGCTTCCATGTCAGAAACTTAATTCGTGTCATAGGCTAGGAAAACCAAAGAAAATTTACTTACTACACCAGGCATAACGAACTACACACGGTTTAGTGCACTATAAACATATAAACTCTCCCAATAAATAACATAATTTACAACTGGATACAGTGAATGCAATTGTTTCTAAAAGCCTACCACCATTATCTTGTGCAACAATATATCCTCAATTTCTAAAATGGATCGTTCATTGACCCAACCTGCTATAACTTTTAAGACTTCACCAGCAATGGAAAATAATCATTACGTGATTATAAATGAGACCAAAGTGCAGCTTAATCTAATGGAAATGCTGTTATATAGGTAAATTATGGCAATAAGTACGACCTGCGGTAAATGGAAAAACAAGAACGGTGTCAATTAATGGGAAGTATATCAAAAACGCGATAGAACACCAAAATGCTTAGCCATAATATTATTTGTAAACCTGTCGTACGCAGAGATCGCGTCGCATTAAGAATAGCAGTTTATCAAACGTATGCCTTTATATATTTATATTCTTCATGAAATAATTGTAAGGGCTTGTTTTATTCTATATATATCTTTATGATAGTACTTCCTAAATAATATTATTTTTTATGATTAAGGACAAAGGGAAGATTCTGGCTTTTCCCTGTTTCAGAGGCCATATATAAGAAAAAATAAGTTAATTATTTTAATAAAGCGGGGGATAACACCAAGGTTTTCTTCCGGGATGGTGGAGAGAAGAGAGAAGAGACCGACATTTTCAAGTTTATCTGAACTCCCGAGGGACCGACAGAAAATGTCCAGAGAAGGTAAGACTTGAAAGTTCAGGACACCTAAACAAGAGACTATTTCATGAAAGTTTCGAACTCAGAGGAGCGAAACAAGAAAAAAGTCTCCTAGATATGAGAAAGTGTCGAGAATAACAGGTTCGAGATAATGAGCGTCGAACTGTATTTAAGATATGTGGTGCGTGCTGGACCAAATAGACAAAATAGCTTTTCGCCGTGCACAGTCCTCCTGAAATATGTCGTTGAACTCTCGAAATGGAACTGTACATGAGAGAAAAAACCTCCTTAGGATTAGGTACTAAAAATTAGTTGAAAAAATCCTAAAAATATTTTTCGGGACTTGTTTTCTTGTTGATTACAGAGAGTCTTTTTTAAGTTTCCATAAGAGTATAGTTAACCTTTCCCATTGTTTTTTCTTATTGAAATTTCTGTTTTTATTAACCGAAGTTATTCAACAAAATTTTGCTGGAATACTGCAGGAAAACCTCTGGAATTTACTTTTTGAAAACGAGTGCACGATATCCTTTTATTGTTTTTAGAACGCTTTAAGAGAACACCAAATGTTCAGTAAATTTAGAAAATGTTTTTGCAGGTGGTGTTGACGTTAATTTTTATGCTGATGTAAATATTATTTCTGATTTTAACATATCTATTTCACATGTGTAAAGTCCATTGTATATTGGTTTTGCTGATATAGCATATACAAAATGAGAGCAAAGGAAATCAAGAAATCCTAAACATGTGTTTTTCTTTCTTTTTTTTTAAGAAACACGAAGTTGAGATTCTTCAAAAACCGAAACAGCTGGTAAACGAAAGCTAGAAAAAATCGGAAAATAAAAAATAGTAAAAAAGGAATTATAGAAAGAAGAATCGTTTCCAGGACATATCTTGTTTTATAAGTTTTACACAAAAAATGGAAAGAGTTTAATTTTGATTGACGATTTGCATGTGGATTTGTTATTTCAAAACAGAGGCGACAAGCAACAGTCGTTCAGCGTGTTAAACAGAGAGACTGAAGCAACGTTTATTGAAAAAACCTAAGCTCGTTAAGCTTAATAATTTCGGCAGTAATTTGGAAACACCTCTACAAGTGACCTTACACCTTTTAAAAGAAGGAATCGAAATCTAGGGTAGTTATTCTATCGTTCGTGAACTTTTTAATATCGAAAGAAGTAAATAACCCAACCTCGACAGTGCTGGGCTCTTTATCTCTTTTTTATACCGGGAAAACCCTGGGAACAAGGTTGTAAATAAAGCAATTAAACTTCCTTGAATAGACTTGTCTGAAACCATTATGACTTAGATAACACATCATGAGATTTCTGTTTATTCTATCTTGAATTTTCATAACAGAAAACGTCCACCGCACGCGAACATAAAAATTTCATCATTGGCCGTATTTATACGGAGACTACATTGAAACTACAAACAACACGCTCTTCTAGTCTTTCTTTATATCAGGGGCTCAATATTGCTTCAAGTTTCCTTATCACAATAAAGTTGTTTATTAGAGATTTTATTATATCTCTATGTTTAAGAGAAAAGTTCAGACGTTGTTTATATAATGCCGATTCTGATTCTAAAACTAGGATTAAATTTTCAAATCTCTTTAATAATGCCGTATTTTGTCTGTGTGTCCGCGAAAGCCGCGCTCCGTAACGGAAACACGAAATGCGATATATAAAGGACGGGCGACCCCGTGGATTTTTCCACGGGCTAACTACTAGTCTATATTATAATACCCGTATACGTCTGTCTGTCTGTCACGCAAAATGGTAGCTTAGCTGCGCAAGTAGCGAGACGCACGCAATGCGGTATAAAAAGGACGGGTGAACCCGTGGATTTTCCACGGGTTAACGACTAGTATATTTAATTCATCCCTAATTACAGGCATTGTTGCTAACAAGTTAAAAAAATAGCTAGAGTTGTCCTAGTCTTTAAAGCAGGAGATGTTTATAAAGTATCTAATTACAGACCAATTTCAGTACTCCCCTGCTTCTCGAAGATTTTGGAGAGAATCATGTACAACAGAGTTTATTCTTTCTTGAACAATAACAATATTAAGCAATTTGGATTTCAAGCAAGTCATTTAACTGATCACGCAATCATTCAGTTGAGTAAAGAGATATTTCAAGCCTTTGATGAGAATAAATTTACAATTGGGGTCTTTATTGATCTCAGCAAGGCATTCGATACAGTCAACCATGTGATTCTATTAGAAAAACTAAAATATTAGGGCATAAGAAATACTTGTCTCGCATGGTTTAAGAACTACCTCTTCGAAAGAAAACAATGTATTTCTTATGACGAAGGAAATACTAACTACAGGTTAATACCTCAAGGTCAATTTTAGGACCACTGTTGTTTCTTATTTATATCAATGATATATTTAGAGCATCTAGTCTCTTAAATTCAATTTTATTTGCTGATGATACAAATTTATTCCTTACTCATGACGATATAAACGTCCTTTTTGAAACTACTAATACCGAATTGACTAAATTGGCTGATTGGTTTTAAAGGCGAATAAATTATCCCTTAACCCTACTTGTTCTGACGCGGGGTCAATGTGACCCGCTCCCTTACATTTTTTCCCGATGTGGCTTAACCGGTTGGCCGAACGGTCTGAAATTTTATGTGAATTCCTCAAATTTTATACCGGATCAGAAATCCAAAAACATTTTTGACCGCATTCACATATTTTACGCACTGGTATGTTTGCCGACAGCGGTCGACTTTTTTCGTTTACGGCCAGGTTTGCGGTCCACTTCTTTCTTTTCCCAAATACTGCTTCAGGATGGATTCTGATTTGTTTTTTTGAATCCTTTGAATTCACATTATCCTAAAGTTGCAAATTTCTGGGACAAAAGCTAAACAGATTCTGCTTTCCTTCACAATAATTCTTCAATTTACCACGTCAACGGCGGTCATTCAAATCCATATTTTGGACACGTCCTGTCAGTGAACAAGTCAAATTTTCATTGGTTTTGAGTTTCTTTCAGCTGGGTGACATTGTATGTGATATCACATATTTATATTTACTGATTTCAATAACTAATACATGCATTTTCATATTTTTCATTGTGTGTGATGCTCACGTCAAAGTTGTTTTGTCAAAAGCACTTCTAAATTTTTTATGTCTTAGGTACTGCGTGTTTTTAGTTCTCGTTCCAACACTTTCTCATATTGTTATCAGCTAAGGGTAATTCCTTTTGTTAAAATTGTGTTTTATTAGGACATTATGCTTATTTTCACTATCCAAATGCTATACAAGTATTAGAATGGGTTGGTTGGCTATCTACAAGTGGTCTGCGAAGCGCATAATTTTGTCATTTTTCGGCATAATTTGACATAATTAGTGACATCATCACGTGAATACATTAAAAATTGTGAAATTGTTTTACACCAACTTATTTCTCTTATGCCAAGGTATAACTGTACCAAATTTCTTTTGAAAATACTCATCCAATCTGAAGTTATGCTCCTTTATATTGAAAAATTGAAAATTTGGGTTTTGCGTGGTTTTTTTGAAATCTTTCTATTATGGCAACTTTGAACTCATTTTTAGGCTTTTATTGGTAAAAGTATTATATTTTGTCTTAGTATTTTCATGTTATAGATTATATTAGCTAGCAAAAACTGCAAAGAGAACTCAAAAATAGGTTTTCTAAACAAGGTCAGTCTGTAATAAACTACAACAACTAATTGTAGACTTTTTCAGCAAAATATTCCCAATCATTGACATATTTCAGTGACGTCATCACATGAAAACAAAAAAAATTTTGATTTTTTTTTTGTTTGAATTTCTAATAGAACAAGGTTACTCTGGTCCAAATTTCATGTTAATAGCTCATTCCTATCAATAGATATTAGGTGTGGGTCACATTGACCCCGCGTCGGCCATATGAGAGACCTAAAAGGGGTCAGAGCAAGTAGGGTTAACACTTCAAAAACTAGATATACCTTTTTTCACAAACTTAGTAAAAAAAGATGAAATACCTCTTAGGTTACCTGGAGCAGTTATTAATCGTGTAAACATAAGAAGAGAATATTCAATGAAATTTCTTGGAGTTCTCCTGGACGAAAATTTAACTTGGAGAGAACATATTAAATTAGTGGAAAACAAGGTTTCTAAAAGCCAGTTTCGCTTTGAATAAAAACAGCTTAGGTGGCATATATTTTTCTTTATACACTGCTATTGTTTAGATTTAGATACTGTTTAATTCAGTTTAGATTTGAAAAAGACACAGTCAAGGCGCGTCGAAATATTATCATAAATAAAATAGTTATGAACGAACTTCCATAAAAAGAAGAACTCAAACAATTCATTAAACACGTTCATTCGGGATGACATTTAAAGATTGTGTGAAGAAATGATTTCTTCGCGCCGTCTAAGATATCAATAAAGCAAAAAAAATGCCCTGTGAACGAGGTTGGTAAGAAAAATTTCCTTTTTTGGGGGGAGGCGTTATTAGTGGGGGCGTTTGAAAGAGAGAGGGGCTTATCACAAGTATTTAATTAAAGAAGGAGGTTTACTAGCAAAGTAATCCACTATATACTATGCACCATAAAATTAAACTTTTGAAATATAGACGAAATTAATAATACTTTTGTTATAATCTAATACACTGAGAACAAAATAGTAGATGTGCCCCCGTCCTTATATCATAGACGTTAAAGAGCCCTGGGAACAAAATTTAATAGAATGTTTTTAAAGCGCAATTTCTTATTTAACGTTTCCAAACAAGCCAACAAGCAAAAAGATGCTATATGAAATCTTAGCGGTATGTATGTATGTTTTCTATCAAGCTAGACATCGGGGCTTTTCTTTCTCCTTAGGGCTGTAAGCCGACACTTTTAAATTTCTTGTGCGCCACTACCACAACGAATTACATATTTTTTATAAAGATTTAACTCAGTAACGACCTAACATCTAAACACTTTCTCACCTACTGAATTTCGTAGCTAATCACATTTTTGGCTACCACCACTTGTTACATGTTCTGTCCCATTGTATAAAAAACCTGAAAAGTCCTGGGGACAAGTTTGCATCTACGTATATGAATAAATCTTCGGTGAACTCTAAAAGTCTTCTCTTCTATCTCATCTTTCGTGTAGATAAGACAATACAAACGTAGTTAATTCCTTTTTTAAATCTTTGAAAATCAATTTAGATTTAGCCTGTGTGTAGATTAGCAGGGTAGCATCGCTTATCTTGAAGGCATTGTTTACTTTGGTTTGTGTGTAGTTTTGTTGTTGTTAGTTCTGTAGTCTAGGCTAATTAATGTAGTTTTGGATAGGTCTGTGTGATTTAAGATGGCTTTTGGTGGTATTAGGTGGCTCTGAGTGATAGCTTCTAGTTTGTTAGTTTAGTCAAGGACGTAGAAAGCAAATTTGTTTTTTTGGAGAGGTCACTGACAGTGATGATGACTATGCAGTATTGCTAAAAGCTTGCATTTGGTTTTCCGCTTTTTTACTGTTTTCATTGATTGAGGAATTTAAAAGTTTACAATGACGTCTGTTTACATTTTAATAAATTTAATAAAATTTTCGATTCGCATTTACATTACCGAGATTGTATCTCTAATTTATATGGTGCATGCAAATTCCTCTTTGCTTCTTATTATTTTTTGAAACAAAATATGGTAGGTTGTGTTTGTTTATATTGTAATAAATTTTATTAAATTTTAAATTTTTATAATTTTATTTAGTTTTTTGGAATATAATATAGACAGCTGTGTTTACGTTTTAGAAAAATTTGTTAGTGGCCGTGGGGAAATCCACAGGTTCGCCGTCCTTTTTATACCCCATGGCGTGCGTCTAGCTACCTGCGGTTAATCTTGCGCGGAAACAGATGTATACGGGTATTATAATATAGATTCTTAATGCGGAGATGGTGTAGTGGTTGCGCATGAGGCTTTTAACCATAAGGTCCCAGGGTTCGAGTCCCCACTCCGACGCACTATAATGTAGTATTGTTAGCCCATTTGGAGCCATCTCTACGGACCGTGAACCGCTTCATGTGGCGGGCAAGCAAATTAGAACTTGTTTATCTCTTCAGGATGGAATCACCACGGATGTTTCTGTATTACAACAAGGATTTCTGCTGACGAACGTGGTACAGACAACCTAGTTCGAATAATAGTCAAGTGATATTGTGTGGCTGATCGAACAGATGTTACTCAAATTATTTTGCAGTTAAATTCATCTAAGGTCCCGTGAATTGTGAAACCCCAAGGTTCTCATACATCTTTATTTAAAGTCTGTGTCCTTTTCGTTTTGATGAAGCGACAGGATCTAGATCTTTTAAAATGTGTTTCACCTAGGAGGAAAGTTTGCACGTTGCACAATTAACCTGTGTACTCTTATTCTCTCTCAGCTATAAAGAATGCTAATACTTCGATAACTTGCAGCAGTGCCCTATATCATTTTTTATTTTTTTATCCTTTCTTGCATAAACGGATGCTCATCTCCTCAATTCCACGCTTACGCCTTCTCTGCAAACCATAACACCTAGAGTTCAATACAATTCTATGATGCTTTTTCAGAAAGCACAGAAATTCATTGTTATAGCAGTATTTAATTACTGTCTTCATCAAAAATGCTTCGCTACATCAAATAAATCCACTTCATCTGTGATTTCAGCCATGTTGCTCAAACCGTGTGCACAAGATAACGAAACATGTATCTTTCACTGTGAATTTGGCTTTTTTATCGTGACTTTTTTTGGCGTGACATGACCTTGTGTTTTTCTTTGGCAGTTGTGAAGCCCAACCGTTTTACAGTAATGTCCAGGTAAAAAAGGGGAAAGTATGTCCTTAAAAAAACTTTTAATGTTCTAATTTTAAAACTGACATGTTCATATTATTTGCACAAAATGACTCACAATCATACATCACCTATCTTGAAAACTATTAAGTCGCTTCTCTCTAATGCTCACAGAAGATGCGGCCGCAAACAAGCAATCGACTCATCGTGGTCAGAAATACTTGAGGTTGTTTTTGTTACAGGCCACCATACTAAGTTCTGAATTTAAAAAAGAAATTTGTATTCACAGACTTGTGGAACACAAGCTTTTCTCTTTTTAGTCTCATCTTAGTTAGTCGTGCATAACACGAGGAAGTTTACTTAATATATGACATAAGCTAATAGGAAGGAAGGTTTGTTTATACCTCTTTTTTTTATTAAAACAAAATTTACATACTGCGCGCAAGATCTGATTACCATGGAAAATAACACCATTAAAAAAAAATTCCGTTTATATAAAAATATTTGATCGAGAAATTAATAATGTTATGTAAAAACGTTTTTATACACGCACCTTTTTATTTACTACGAAGGGCGTTTGTTTTGTTGTAGAGGGCGTTATCAAAATTGGCAGGCTTTTGCCTATTTCTATTGTAAGTAGGGCGTTATCACTATTTAAAGGAGGCTACTAACAAGGAAGTAAGGCGTTGGTTGTATGCATGTATGAGCATCTTTCAGTTTAGTTTCAAGTACGTCTTTCAACAGAGATTTTCATAAGAGCCTACCTGTCCACTAAAGTTTTGTTCAACAAAATTAATGACCGGTTAAACTTTGCTTGAATAGGCTTGTCTGAAAGGATCAAACACTTTACTTTGAAAAAGTTATAAAAAAGATTTTTATGACTGTTTGTCTGTTTATCTGGATGTTTGTAACAACAGCACGCAATCATAATAATTTGATCCTTGGAAGATATCGTCAATGTTGAAGTATGTACTTTATGTAATCTAAACATCTTCTCTACATATCTTATGTACACATCACAAGTTATACATTTTTAAAAAGGAAAGAAAATTCAGTTACACCTTATACAGTTGACCACTTGTTCTTCTTTATTTCACTATTATTTCTTTGGAAACTGGACAAGAACTTAACGGGAGCTTAAGCACATATTCTTGACGTTTGAGTCTGGCTATTTTTTTTTTTTGATGCGAACTTCTTTCTAAGAACAGATATAGCGAACTGCTGTTTCTTTGTTGTTGTAAATTTCTTTGCCTGTCCAGACAAGAGACCACCGAGCATCTTTTGTTATTAATTTTTTTTACAAAATAAAGGAAGCTTGAGTTCTATGTCAAGAGTCTAGTTGCTAAAAATTAAGAAAAGAAAGAATTAAAAATCAGTCTTTACTCCAGCATATTTCCGTATTTATTTTTTCATAACGTTAAATCTTCAAGTTTCGTTTGCGTTTGTTTACATTTTAATCAACTATTTTATAATTTCGTGGTTTGTTTACGAAGTACTGAAAACAAATCTATGATTTATATATATTAGTTCTCCTTCATTTGTTTGGAATAAAAATGTTGAGTAACGTTCTGTTTTAAATTAACAGTAAAGGTAGCGAGTTAAAAAGAAGATTTCTGAATGTCCAACAAGAGATTATTCGTATATATCTTAAGGGAAAAGTTTGTGTAGACAAGTGATTTTTGAAACTGATCAAAGTGGTCCAGGAGTGAGCGTGTTTTTTTATGAATAACGGATGCGTCACCAAAACCTGAACACTGCTGTCGTTTTTCATCTTGTGGTAAGATTTTATATATTTTTTAGTTTGTTCAACAAGCAAAAGTGGCATTTACTATGTAATTTATGAATATTTCAGATTCTAAATGACTAGTTGAGGGAGAGGGGGGGGGGGGGGGGGGATTTAATGAAGCGGCTTGACTCGCTTATAAGCCACTTACAATACGGGAGAGAATTCGCAATTACATGTACGGAGTAGACCCAAGACAAAGCTTCACCAAGCAGATAAAAGCAACGTCACTAATGTGCTACATTTAACATACAAATACAAAGTTTGTACTGCATGTGAGGAGTCATGTTTTATAAACTTTCGCGCATGCCCATTTACCGATTTAACTCGGGAAGTTACAATTCCATGAATCTAGACCACACGCTTTGTCTCATCGGTCCGGGTTGGTGAAGTAAACCAACTTTCCTAAAAAACAAGACTCGACATAAGTAATTGAAAATAGTTTGATGCAGCAAAATTTGTTGTTTTGATGGGCTGGCTTACTTGAATTAAATCAAGTCAGCACGAAATCATCCCACTTTATCTGTGGAACATGAAAAATAACATTGATGTCGGATTCCGTAGGACAAGAAAATTGTGGATGCACTTTTGACCTTTTGAGAAAAAAGCGTGCGTCCTGAATGAATTACTAATGTAACAGAGAACAATAATTTTTGACAACACGGACGAATTATTTTTATTAATTATGTCGTTTTACAGAAGAAACACTGCTAGAAAATTTCGTGTGAGAGTGGCCATCACAAGAACATTGTTTTTACTTAGCCGAGCATCAAACTTGTCTGCCTTGTTGTTGTTGTTGTTTGTTAGCTGTATATGAAATTTGCAAAGGTACTTTACATCAGAGTGATTGCGGAAGGGAGTTTTTATTTTCTGGGAAAAAAAACGAAATCACTTTCTTATTTCGTTTTGGTTTCATTAAAGACATTGGAGCAGTCGTTATCGTTTTTATTCTGTTTGGTTATCGTTAATATTCGATTTGGTTACAGTTGCTTCGTTTTGTTTCAATAATCAAACGATTTTTCTCTTTAATAGTGGATTTCCACACCGCAAATCTTCTATACGAGCACAATCTCAACGTTTTCATAACTACACAAGAAATGGCAAGGTTGTTTTCAGGTGGCTTTACTGCATCGTGCCATCAGCCTACTCGTAGAATCCCACCCACAATAAATAAAATAAAAGGACATGCAGAGATCGTCCCCAATTGCAAAGTTAAGACGTCATTTGGGCGTTCGTTTTGTACGTCCAATGGTATTAATACATACATACAAAATATATTATATTTGTGGCAGATACAAGACATCCTCCTCCCACGTCTAAAGCTGAATTTCCGCTCATAAACGGAACGAAACAAGAGAAATACTTTGATTGACCATCTGAAGTGTTCTTTTCTTTTTATAATTTTTCAGTTTTTGTCCGGCTTGGATTCATTTTTTTTGAAAAAAACATAAAAAAAGCAATATTGTTTCCTTGTCCCTTGAAAAATAATCCGATACACCAATTTCATCGGATTTTAATGCATTTCCGCATTTCCGGTACTCACCCTCGTCCCTAGGGTTTTTATCTATATCGAAAAGGCAAAAATCCCTGAGGATGAGGGTGAGAGGTGCTAACTTTTAAAATCCACTCTTAAGCCGAATCTCCACTGGACGATATTTGCAACGATATTTGTGACGAAAAGTAGAAACCAATTCAACTTTTCGTCATGAGGAAATTCGCGACCAATCAAACTCGAGTATTTATGACGATCGTCGTAAAAATCGTCCCGTGGAGATTCGCCCTTAGGGACTGCTCATACGACGCACGCGTATATTAGCACTATTTAATTTGTCCGAAAAGTTTATCTACTATATTTTAACTGTCTTTTTGCAAATGTGGGCGCATTTTTATTTATACGTGGGATGATTAATTGCTATATCATTCCTCCGAACACAAGAGCCATTTTATACTCTTTTGATTGCCATTGTTACGGACCAAACAATGAAGAGTCACGTGACAAAAATAAAAGCAACCAAATCTCTCTTCCGAGAAATATGGCTTCTCCAACACCACATTCTTGCACGTGGTTTGAGATTGGAAATTTTTTTTGGAAAGGTTAAATGCAAGCTAAAACAAGAATATGCCATTTTTTGGCTTTTAATGGGATATCACCAACGAAAGTTATGACATTGCATCATGTTTACCAAAATACGTTAATTAAATATCGAAAAGGAGGAAAGAGAGAGAAGGAGAGAGATTGGATGTACAAATACAAACTGTGATGGAATTATAAACTATTTTTTCTTTAAAATCTCAATTGAAACGCATATTTAATAAGGTATGTGGAATGAGAGGCGTTTTGAATATTTTAATGACTTGATGTTTGTCAAGCTATTATCATAATTAGTTAACTCTTAATCTATACCACAGTTTTTACGTCACAACACTTCACTGTTTTTATTATCACTCTAGGGGAAAGTAAAGATATATTTAAAATAATTTAAAGAAAGCAACTCTGACCAACTCTGAACTGAAGACACTATATTAAAGCAAACAAAAAGTTACAACAAACAAACTAAATGTATAAATGGTAAAAGACTTCAAAGATGACTATAAAAGTTTTGCTGTTTATGTTATCGAGTGTGTATATGGTTAAAGGAAGTAATGGATTTTTAAAAGTTTGTGCCAATAATTTTACCGATTCATATCAAGTTGTTAAAAACGAGGGTATTAATACAGAATGGTTCAAGTGGGGACAGTTGTATTCATACTGTATGCAGGTAAGATGATTTTCTGTTGTTTTTTTACAAGCAAAATGATCAACTTCTTTTTCAGCATCTCCTCGAAAACCTTAAAGTTTAATTTGGGTTTGTTTACATAATATATAGCTAGCTATATATATATAAAAAATATTTTAAATATATATATATTTTTTTTACATAAGCAGTACAGTATGCATTTTTAATTTTTCTGTTACACACAGATTTATTTGAAGTAAAAGTATCAAAATGTCCAGCCTTTTTAATAACCTTTTTTTATATCTTAGCAATAAAATTTGCAACAGACTTAAAGATTTGTATTGAAATTAAACACAATTACACTTTATCAGAAGTCTTAACTTCCTAATAAGCCTGGCCTGAATAGGATATATACCGTAAAACTCTGAATCTTGTAATGAAAATATTGTTTTCTCTGAAAAACCAGAAAATTAACACAAGGGGTTCCAATAAGAACAGGGATGAAAAAAAAGCTAGGTGGAGACACTTATTTGGGACCTAAAAAGGTAAAGCCCGTCCTTTAAAGCATGTCAAAATATCTTGCATTTATTCCTATGATGAGAGCAGCATGTTTTATAATGTCAATTGAAGACACCGGTCCATAACATGATAAACCTTTTCATATATGACTATGAGTATAGATGGACAGAGATCTTTTATACCATTTTAGAGCTCTAAAATATATAAGCTTTTTATGTTCTTATTATTTTAGCAATATTGACCTTTCTCCAGCTATATCTACATATAAATCATTATAGTCTTTCTTTTATATATAGTTATATACTTTTTATCAATACCTTTAATGACAGGTTGTGTAAAATTTTAAATGTAAACAATGTAGACCTTCTTGTAAACATTTAATTTTTTGGTTATCTTATTTAACCAGTTCCTATACAACATAATCTGAAAATTCTATATTTGTTTCTCTCAAAAACATTGCACATATTATTCCCATGTCAAGTTTACGATTTTCTGACGTTAGTTATGATATTCAGGATCTCCTCAGTTAATTCCCCTGGGATGTAATGATCTGCCTAATTTTCATATTTCTGATCAATACCCATGTTTAATTGGAAAAGAGTTCACATGCATTTGATTTTATATGATGAATCATCTAAAGGACATACATATTACAGATATAATGTGTATGTCCTCAAGATCAGAAAGTTCATACAAAATTGATGTGTTTTGCCAGTTATTAACCTAACCAACTTATGTGGCTAATTTTTCTTTAAATATTATAATAACAGGAAATCAGATTTTAACCTTTTAAATCTATTCACATTCAAATATTATAATAACAGGAAATCAGATTTTAACCTTTCAAATTTATTCACATTAATTAGGGAATTAATTTTGCTCCCAAACTTCCAAATTTGCCGGGCAAAGACCCTCAAAATTAGTGTAACCTGTTCAAAATATGGGCTTGCAAAATATGAGCTTCATGTTGAGTGACATAACGGAGTATTTTGTAGGAACTTTAACAAGATTCATTATAACCCCATCAAAAAATAGAGCTAAAATCTTTTCGTAAGTCATGATTCCATAATTCTAATCCATAATGGGTTATTTACTAACACCTTAATAAAAAAATATTTTATTAGAACTGATCAAAAGCAATCTTATGGTTTTAGTATGAGCCAACTAGAAGACTTTAAAACTACACCAACAACACAGCGTAGGTTTTTATTTATAGCAGTATACAATTGCATCACAATGCTTCTTTAGGGGGTTTCCTTTTTTTTCATACTTTTCAATGTCACAATGTTAGCTTATTAAATGCGATGAGTAAAGGGGACAAGAAACTTTCTTTTTCTTATTTACTTTTTTAATCCCTTTTTTTAGAGTTGTAAGAAAATTGTTTAATGCAAAACAACATACAAAATGTTTGGTCTCAGAATTCTCACGTTAAAACCATTATGGTGAAATTGAGGCATTGTTAGTATATTTTTCTCAATTAAAACATGTGCTTTCCATAATGAGACAATTAAATGACATGTTAACTGAAAATATCATGATATCTTAATTATACTTAAAATCAATAGAAGAGAAACATCTTTTTTATCTTAAATTCCACGTTTGTCATCTAAAAAAAATTTTGTCAACAAGACTTCTAATGTATATTTTTTAAAAAAATTTTTAATAGAGAGACAGTATTAATCTTCACAGCTTTCTTTTTTAAAATCTTTTTTTCTTATCAACCTTTGATCCGAAAACTTGGGTATATTGCATTCTATCACATTAATTTCATCCTATAGGATTCTGCATTTAAAAGACAATTATTCTTAGCACAGCAAAAAGGCAAAGAGAAATTAATCTCATAAAAAAGCCTAAAAAGGACTAAAATGACAGTGTAAACAGAATGTGCCTACATCAACAAATTTGACATCAGCTTTATTCGCCCATCATGTGTGACACCTCTTTTAGCTTTTATTGTCATATCATTTTTGCTTTCCTAAAAATTTGTGGGTTAATAAACACCCACTTCTTTACCTAAAATGTGACCCAAAGTCATTATCGTGCACATTATTAGATAGGTGCTTATTGTCACCTAAAGATGAGTTTTCAGGCCAAAAAAAACACGCTGAAATGTTAAAGAGAATAACCAATCAATTCAAGTTTTTACTTTTTATGGAGTAGAAATTGACTATATAAATTTTCCGCAGAAAGGTTTCCTATTATGCACATTCATATAATAACACTGTTTTGGCAAAGCAGTTTTCCAAAGATGCTAGTGTGCTTCTTGGTTTAATCTCAACAATTAAATTGCTTAGTATACTTAAAAACATTGTGAAATTCCTATTTTATTAGTGATCTTTTGCATTATTATGTTGTTATGTTGAAGTGCAAAGTCATCCAAGAGATCTAATTGTTGCCATGATAATAAATGATCACAAAATGCTTGCCAACTGTTTTCTTTTGTGTTCAAATACCACAAATACATTTTTGCCAAACACCTAAAGAGATTCGTTTTCCGGTGGATTAAATATGACTAAATTAAAAAAAAGTCTTTTTCACAGGATTTTTTGTTTCCAAAATCATTGTCCAAACTAGCGAATATATCTCAAATCTAATTTGGAATTCTATTGTTATTTATTTTGATTTTTTTTTTCTTTGAATTATTTTCCTGGATATTTTTAAAACACTGAATTCCATTTTTGTGACCAGCACATGAAAATTGCTAGGACTAAGTGTTAAAGATAATTGCTGAAAATTTGGAATACAAAACAGAAAATGTTGGACACAATTATTACTATAACATCTGTCAGTACCACTCAATTTAATTCTTGTTGTGTTTAGTATGATTCAGCCACGAAGAACATCACTTCAAACTTTGATGCTGATTGCAGCAGTACACAATGTCAAAACGTAAGTAAGGATGTGTTTTATGTAAAATGTATGTGAATATATGCTCATGCTTCATTGAACCTATTCGGTACAACGGGTGAGGGGTGATTTTTATTCTGTACAAGGGGCGAGGGGTGATTTTGCCATTTCTTGCTTTTTTTAAGCTGTTTTTTGTTTTATGTCGTGCCTATAATACTTGGTGAAGTTTTGTATCTATCTATTTGACATTTGCATGTAAATTTCCAAGGTTTTGGAAATTATTAAAAACTGCCCCTTAAATTTCTATGAAATGCTTAAAGTCAGGAAATTATTACCCTGGACTGAATGATTAAAGTGTTAAATGTTTAATATACTAAAGCATTAACCACACCATGCATAATCATTGGTTAAATTAAAATAATTGCTTAAGAAAATAATTATATATTTGTTTAATTATGTTAATTGGTGATCTATATGATTATATTTACAAGAAATTAAATTTAATTGTCATTTATATTTTATTTATATAGAACATTATGCCATAACAGTTCTCCATTTACTTGACAAATTGCTTGCCAATCACCATATTTTTCTGTTAACTGCTTTGGATACATCTTTCCTCCCACTAAAAAAAGAATAAATCCAATTACAACAAAGGAAATGTTTACAATTGTCATTAAGAAATAAAATTACTGTGGTCAGTGAGGTTATGCTAAATCCAAGATCATCTAGTTGGCCCATGGAATTGAAGAGCACAATGACTATTTCTTTGTTAATAATGAGCAAAATATGTCTAATAAAAAAATTGTTTTATGCTTACACGGACTATAACAAATTGTTTGTCCAATAACATTTGACATGTTTAATCCCAGCAACAATAAACCAAAGAAAAAATGGAATTGCTGCATTTTGAACAACTTCTTTCATACAAACGTAGTCTCGTATGTGCTTAATCAAAAAATATACATAAAGCATTTTTTGATCTTGTTAAAATTAAAAATTAAAATTAACTTTTCAATAAAAAATGGTTGTTAATAATTTAAAATTTACCTTATTCAAATTATGAGTGAATTACAACTGTTAACTAAATAAACTTGATTAATTATTTAACTAAAAGCGAATACTTCACAGCGATTTTTAGTTTTCTGGCTGTTAAACTGCTGATATTGCAGAAAGCTTCCTTTATAAAATTTTAAGATGGTAGCATCGTCTGCAACCACTGAATGGCTTCAATTGTTAAACTAGTTTACAATATATAAAAATGGGTGTGAAAATATCGTTCTTAATTAGCATGTTATATATGCATCAAATTTCTTTTCTGTACTTGTGACAGAAGCAGTTGTATGCACACTTACCCTGTACTAGCAAAAAGGTTTTTAAAAGCTTTGTTTTACTCCTCTTTTTTCTATATTTCTCATGCTGGCTAGTCAAAAAATGATAATATAATAAAAAATTATCCTATATGATGAGTTGCACACCTTAAGCATACTAATTCTGTTCCAATCCCAAAGAAATTAAGAAAAGTCAAGAAAAGGTAGGGGACGATTTGAGCAGTGAACCTCAATCTTTGTACATTATTTTACAATAAAGCATTTTATACCATTATAATTTTGTGACAAACCCATCTTTTTTTAAAAAATATACTGCTTAGCTGCACCATCTTTTATTCAAAGAAATGAAATTAGGCCTTTCAAACTGTTATTATAACTGGTACTTTTAGATATTATGTTTTTTTATGTTCCATAACGCGAAAAGTACTTCTAAATTCCAAATCACACTTTTCAATTTCCAACTATGAATTTTAACATTTAGTTATTTTATTCGCACAGTTTTACCTGACAAAAAGCCTGCTTTAATGTTCTTCATTACATCAAGGTGACTACACATTTCTACACTATGTCTGACAAATTTTGTTCTTCATGGTAAATCCAGACCACACTAAGAATAATGCAATATATAATCGCATTTGAATAGCAAGTTATTTGATATAAATAAATGTCATCCTCACTAGCAAATTACTTTCCCCAAATGCTAATGTCTAACATCATTTTTTTTCTAGTGCTTGAAAGTATGCAATTTACAGCTACCATTTGAGTTAAGCGTTGTGAAGCCAAATGTGTAAGTTTTTTTTTTATAGTACATAATAGTAGCATTGTCAGAAGAAGGATGTATGAAAATTTATTAGCTGTATTTAAATTGGATGTAGAGATTGTAGCATACTAACAACAGAAAGACATATTTTCTTCAATTCCATTTTTCTTTTCTCTCTCTTTCTTCACCTTACATGTAAGACTTTTCCCTGCTAAACCCAGCTAATAAAATGCTAATACGTTGGGAACCATCTGTATATTAATGCATAACAATAATAGTAATGAAAATTCGTTTATAATTGTGAACAAATAAGTAAAAAACGCTTTATTTATTTGTTTATTTAGACATCAAATGAGTGCAAGGATGGATGTCGGTTTATGCTCGCATCAAAGAGGGTACACAAATGTTTTCACATTAATGTTCCTACAGCTTGTTGTTCTCTTGTCAGCCATATTGTAACGCTAATTCAGTAAAAGCAAAGTGGATGTACTTTTAGCAAATGAGATATTACAAAACCAGTTATCTTTTCCCATTCCTCGTTTGCCAAACTGGATTTTTCCTTGGGACTGACAGCTGATATATATGACCCTTTTGATTTTTTTTTAGATGATACAAATGGAAATCCTAATAATTTGCCTGCTACCAATTTCAATGGTATCAAATTATATCAAAAAAATGTGACCTCACTAAATTTTTAAGTGGGAGATTGTGTCATCAAAAAGCTCACCTGTGTTATCAAGTTTATACTTGGTTGTCCTAGTAGTTAAAACCAATAAGCGTCATGTAAATGTGCTGGGTCTGGTAGGTTTTTTCACTTTTTGTTGTCTTTTTATATTGTAATTTTGATTACCGAGTTGTCACGACTTGAGTTAGTCTTGTTATATTATACTTCAATTTTAAACTCATTTTTGTTTCTCCACAGAGTGCGAGTAATGAGCAGATAATTGTAGCGGATCACATATGTTCATCAGTGACCGGCCTATACCAAAAATTTCGTTCAAAGATATACCAGCTTCAAGTTTATCCCATAAATTACAATGGATATGATAAAAAGACTTTTTTGAATAGTAGTTTTACAGGTAGGTCTTATTTTTTTTTTTAAAAAGTAGGACTTTAAATCTAACATGTGTGCCAATGTTTAACCTGCTTTAGGAGTGTGGTACATTAAGTGATATTTTATAGATTGTATAAGATTAAAAAATTGTTCTTCCAGGTATAAATATATTTAGATTTTTTTGGAGCAAAAAAAAACCTGAATTTGGATGTCATTCTGTTGAATTTTAAGCAGATTTTGCATTCTTCTGATATTCAACAAAAAATGGGCATCTGCTTTGTTGTATTCGTTACAGTGTATTACATTTGTCTTCTAATATTATACCTTTTTTTAACAAATTCATAAAGTAAATACATTCAAATGCTTGCTTTTACAAAGATTCTGCATTCAGGTTACATACTGTTAAATGTTGTAATTATACTGCTTATTGTATGCTAAAAATGCAAAAAAGACTAATGAGGTTTACATATTAATAACTTTCTTATCTCTAGAACTGATGTCTGGAAGTGAAGTTACAGAATCTTACTATTGACCCTTATCCAAAATTTATACAAAGTTCAAATAACCTTCTAAAAAATAAGCTCAGTTGGGAATATTACTTGGAAACCGTCCTGCAGGTAGGAAGTAAACAATTTTAGATCATGTTAAAACCTCAAAATGAAACAAGTTGCACTTTATTTGGTTGAAAATTGTATGCAGTGTAAATTAATATACTGGAAATGATTTACACATGAGTATAATTTTTAATTAGATTTGGAAAAGAAACAGTACAAGTATGGTAAATTTTATGCATATTTAACAAAGTGCTCAGGGGCTCTCTATCCAGAAGAAGGAGAAAAAAATGTAGTGAGTTGAATTAATTTTTTTACATGTGATCCAATGACAAAATATTTTTGCTTTTAGTCAAAAATTTATCAATAAAGCACCGTATTTAATTGTGGCAGTAACACTTTTTTTAACTATTTTAAACAGATGTTCATGCGTACAAATTTTCTTTACTATTCTTGGAAAATATGGAGTTTAACACGTAAGAAAGTATTTTTGACTAATTATCTAAATTGCTGAGTAAAGCGAGATTTTCCAGTTAAGGTGGCAGTAACCCCTTTTTTAGCTGTCCAAATAGCTGAATTATTTACTCAGTGTTTATTATACCATTTTTTTACTATTTCCCAAAAATAGGCCTTAATACATAATAAAATGTTTTAACTTAACACCAAAATTGGCTGTGAGTCAGCAGAAATTTCTATTTAAAAAATGTATTATAAAGAAGAAAAAAATCGGCTTCTACAAGCTCCAACTTTTTACAATCTCGTTATTTTCACCAGCTTCTGTTTTAAAATGAACCTGTTAAAACAGTGTGCAGAGTTTTTTTTTTTTTTTTATATTTTTTTAACAATAGCCTTTTGTTTTTTTCAAAAGATTCTTTCTGCTGCATCGAACGCTGTTAAAAGAAAAAAATTCCGAATAAAAAGATTTCCGTACACCGTATCATGGCTGCATGATTACACCAAGCCTGTCTGAAAATTTTAAAGTAAAACGAAAAATGCTATCGAAAGTTAAAGCTTGTGCTGTGTAGCATAATGAAGATCATCTTAAATTTCTGCATAATGCGCCATCTTTGTTGTTATTAATGTTTCTCTTATTAATTACATCATTTCTTTCTGTACAATTTCGCCAAGCGCGTAGACTTAAACTATATTCGGCAGAACTAATTAATTATTCATGAATTTTATTTTAAAGAGGAATTGTTGAGGCTGTATATTTTTGGTGAATGATAATAGTATTTTAGCTTTAAAATCGTAAAAAAGTATGTTAACAGAAAAAATATGGATATATAGTCTGAAAATAACCTTTCGGAACTAATTATGTAAAAAGAAGTTCAATTTTTAAAAGGGTTACTGCCACCTTAAGAATGTATAATAAAACAAGAAAAAATTGGGTTTTTTACAAGCTCCGACGTTTTACAACCTGATGATTTTTCATCAGGTTTTGTTTTTTCAATGCACTTGCAATGAAGAGTGTGTGGTGTTCATTGTATTTTCTAACAATAGGCTTATGTATATTTCGATGAATTCTGGGTAGCAACCTCTGCTGCATGAAGCACTGTTATGTTAAAATATCCAGAGTTAAAAATATTAAGATAAACGAATATGCTATCTGAAGTTAGATCTTGTACAGTGCAGTACTATAAAGATCAATGTAAAATTCTACAGCGCATCTTTGTTGCGGCGTTATCTCTTTGTGTATAATTTTACAAGTAGGTAGCATATAATGGATTTCAAACATTTTAATGATGTCAGCAACGGACTTGTCAATCTGAGAATTTTTTTTAACAATGCTTCTATTAGATTCTTAAAAAATGCTGATGGAAATAATATATAGAATTGTGTGTTTGAAGAATAATTTGGGAAATGCCAGAAAGTGGCAGTTATTTCCACCTATTTAATAAGGTGCAATTTGGTCCCTTCACTTTTAATTACAATATTTACGTTCATTACTCTTCTCTAACATAATAACGTTGGTTGCATTGGATTTGCAAGTTGAAAAGTGCAGTCACTAAAGTGAAAATCAACAGCTCCTTTTTAACCCCTTTAAATATTTTCTGAACGATTTGTGCAAAGAAATGTAAACTGATAATAACCATAGATAGTGAAACGATGTACACATATATTTATTACACCCACCAGTTATAATGCTACACTATAAAGAAACAAATAATAAACATAATGATCAAACACTAACACACGCCTCCCATTTTCTTGTAGTTCGTGGAACTCCATAATGTTTTGAAATGTCTGCAACAAAAGAAGGTACACAACCTGTGTGCACAATGAAATAAAATGAAACACTTTGATAATAGTCAATTTAAAATGTCACACATCAAGTTTTCCAATCGACAGAATATCTTGTAAACTCTGACAACTAGCACCATGTTTTGTCAGACAATCAGCCAATTGTCTTTCGGTGGGTATCCATTCCACTGTACTGATTTCTTTACGAATTAGCATCTCTTTTATTGCTGCAATATCAATACGCAGTCGTTTTTCACTTATTACTTTCGTTGAATATATAAGTGAATGTAGATTTTTATTATCAATCTTGGCATTTATTGTGATTTTCTTTACGTCTTTTCTTAGCAATTCCGCCAGTAATTCAGATAGGTACAGTGCATCGTCCAAACCATCTGATAATGCTAAACTTTCTGCAGCTGTGGTACTCTTCACTACCCTTTTAATTTTGTTTGATGACCAATTTAGGATACAACAATCATTATTTTCTCCAACTAATAAAATGATATGTGCACCTGCACTAGATGCACCATCTGGCAAATTTGCATGGGAAGCATCTGTGAATACGACTAATCGAAGCTCCTGGTTGACATTCATTTTTGGATATATCAGTTTAAACTGATCAGACTTAATTTTCTTTACCATTTTGTTAGCTTCAATGAGATGTCTTACTTCTGGACTCTGGTTGATACACATGCTAAAGTGCAAAACATCAAAACTAACATCAGGCCTGGTCTGACTGGCCACCCAATTTGCTTGACCAACCAAACTCCGTAAACTGGCAATTTCAGTGGAATTACGTTTCTCAAACTTATTTGCTTGACGTTTCGGAGATAGAGGTATAAGTTGCATCGAGTCAATGAAATCATTCTGGGACACTTCTATGTTACCATTGTTATGCTGTATGTTTAATCCAACATATTTAAAATAATTTTCCTCAATTTTCCCAATTCGAAAGACATCTCTTAATTTATAAACAACCTCTTTCTCAAAAGATGTTGTTCCAGAGTGAATAAAATCGTCGACATGGATAACAAAAAGCCCTTCTAGAATATTCTCACGTTTCCAATAGAACATAGCTGGATCGAACTTGGATTGTACACATCCAAGCTTTTCAATTTCTTTTTTCACAGTAAAAAACCAGTGTCGCGCAGCATCATTTAATCCATACACAACCTTTTTAAGTTTCCAAAGGTTGCCTTGGTCATCTGCTTCAATTGGTGGCTGCAAAAATACATTTCTCTGGATCTCGCATCCCTGAAGAAAAGCAGCTTTGATATCTGTGGTTTTGCATTGCCACTCTTTTATACTAGAAATTGCTATCAGAATTCTCAGGGTGCTTTTCAAGGCAGTAGGCGAGTCAACTTGTAAAATTTGCTCCTCTTCAAAGCCTCTTGCAACGAGTCTGGCTTTTACAAAATTTTCTGGACCAGTTTTCTTCTCTGTAATTACCCATGTAGTAGAAATTGTCTTTTGTCCTGAATTTCTCACTTCTTCAAAAACCTCAAAATCCTTCCAGTTCTGTATCTCTCGTTCCTTGGCAGTGATAACATCTTTGTCACAATGGCGTTGTTGTGGCACTAAGGACAATGTTTTACTCGCTCAGTTCTTCCCTTTTCTACTTTTCCCATTTGTCAATACTCTGAAAATCTATACAAATGGGATTTTCTTCATCTGGTGTTTTCACATTGTACCAGGAAGAATACTTTCCCAGTTGCTTTGCCACTCTGCTGATTATCGTTGCCTCTCTCCAAATGTGTCACTCTGGGTTGCTTGTACGAATTCATCATTTTTCTTTGGCATACCCGTAACGTTGTCAGTCATGTTTTGGTCCAAGGTGGCATCGTCAATTGTACTCCATCGTGTATAGCAGCGATCTGGCATGCTGTCTTTGATTAGTGCTTTTCTTCGTCTGAAGATTCACGAATGCAATTCGCCCTCACCGGAGTAACTTTATTTCAGGGCCAGATCGGATTCTGTTGGCTCTTGAAATTCATGCCCAACTTTAATCAATCTGTTGGTTGATACCCTAACATAAACATTTCCATGTCGCACAAAGACAATTTTTCCATCTTGACCTATTACAGTGCCAGGTCCTTTCCATTTGTTGGATTCGTCTCTCTTGTAAAAGACTTTACAACCTCTGTCAAATTGAGTACAATTTACCTTAATTTTATGTTTTAAGGCACGTCTGATTTTTGATGATGACTCAGCTTCTATGTATGCTCTTCTAGCAGCATGCAAAGTGTTGATATGCTTTGCAAACACTTGGTTCATTGTTGTACCTTCAAGAGCTGGCGGCAAATCTCTCATTACGTTGGGAAGATTAGGATTTTGTCCAAATACAAGTTGATAGGAAGAAAATCCGTTCCACATTTGCAGGCAGTTCTTTGCATTTATTGCCCACACTAGAGCCGTTTCCAAAGACACTGTTGGATTGTCTGCCAGAATCTTTTCCAGACATCTGTCGACAACAGCATGGTTTCTCTCACAGATTCCATTTTGCCACGGGCTTTCAGCAGCTGTGTTAAGGACCTGAATGTTTAAGTTTCCACACATGTTTCTATAATCTTCATTGGCAAATTCGCCACCATTATCTGCCAAGAACTTCTGTGGGGCTCCAAATCCAGAACCAATCCACATTTGCATAACATTATCTATGATAGTGGATGGTTTTTTATCTTTGATGATTCTTGCAGTGGTAAATCGGCTGAAGAGATCAAGCAAATATAGAATGTTTACGTCCTTGTTCCACTTTTTTAAATCCATAGCTACAGTCTCATTAAATTGATTTGCCAAAGGTAAACAAACTGCTGGTCGTGGTGGTGTTTTACGGAATCTTTGACATATCTCACAAGAGGCATAAACTTCATCTAATATAGACTGATAATCATCATCCCAAACATTCGCATCACTCAGTAAGGCTTTCAGTTTACCTTGTGAAGGGTGGGCAAATTGCTTGTGTAGTTTGACAAGCGTTTTCTTTTTCTCTGTTCTGGATACATCAGCTTCCAAGGTATAAAGGCAATCAGAAATTGGTATTTCTTCCTTGTCAAGCGGAATGCAATAATGTCCTGATGAGGTACTATCAAGGTCTACTGTTTTACCCCAAATTTCAGCTTGGTCATTTTCAAGGTCTAATTTGATTTTGGCATTCTTCATTGCAGTTTTGCTCAATAATAATGGGATTTCACTATCAATCACATCCGTTTTGATGAAAATGCTTTTTCCAGCAATCTCACATGGGAAGGTTACACTACCTCTGGATTTCTTTGTTTCTCCTCCACCAAATTTAAAGACTGTTGAACTATCACAGTGCTGGACTAGATTAGATTCTCTAGCATCTAACGTTTCTAGGTAACAGTCCATCCAATGCCTGCCTGCAACTGTAGATGTGCAGCCAGAATCAAGAACTGCTGAATTTCTTGCTTCACTAGTAAGTAAACACAACTCACTTTCATTTGATCCAGTAAATAATGTGATATGCTCCCCAGAGTTCATGGACCGTCTGTGAGGACAATCTCTCATAAAATGCAAAATAGACTCACAAATTTTGCATTTCGTAGGTTTACCATTGAAACCTAATGGGTTTGTTTTAGTGTCAGTGTTTCTAGATCGAAAATGTTCATTTTCACCATGTTTAAAAATTCTCTGCGGTCTGCTAAAACGGTTATGTTGATATTTATTTGGACGATTGTAAAGTATCTCTTCTGAAGCTGAAGCTCCCCTGGATTCTAACGCAATGCCAGAAACATCACTCTCAGATGGGATAGCTTGTTCTCCATAGAACTTTCTGAGAGCAGTTTTCATTTGATCAAATAACTGTTCTTTCTTTGAGTAATCAACACCTGTTAACACCAGTTGTCTCTCCTTGTGAGAAAGTTTTGAAGCATCAAGTAGTTTAAATGCTAAGACTGAAGAAGGCAATTTCATATCTTTTTGCATTATTCGGTTGTACCTTTTTTCAAATTCCAAAACAAAAGTCTCAACTTTCTGGTTAGCTTCACGTACGTATCTATCAAATATGGTATAACGTTCGTATACCTCACTTAACTCATCTTTTTTAAAAAGTTTATCCAAATAATCAATAAGTTTCTCTACACCATCATCGCATTAATACTTTCCAGTTTCAGTTCATTAAACACTTTGTCTCTAACACCACTTGGATCATCTTCCGGAAAAGACAATGCTACTGCAACTCCCCGTTTCTTCTTATCTAAATCTGTAACAATGCACCAAGCACGTAACTCTTCACAATATCTGTCATATGGTTTGTCTTTGCTATTGAACACCGGTGGGTTTTTATAGCCACTCATCTTCAAATTCTTCAACTACCCTTTGCTACCATGTAAAACTGATAATAACCATAGATAGTGAAACGATGTACACATATATTTATTACACCCACCAGTTATAATGCTACACTATAAAGAAACAAATAATAAACATAATGATCAACACTAACAAGGGTGCTATACATTATATACAAGTAATCAGTGTCTTATTAGCATGATAGACATGCTTTTCAATCGCACTGGTCACTTCTAATAAACACTGGGCTTTGAGTGCTAAAAATATTTTAC